>CM069858.1:230672577-230790077 GCA_036172795.1 Pelodytes ibericus
GGCGCCCCCTGGAGTGTTGCGCCCTGTGTGATTGCACAGGTCGCACACCCCTAAGGCCGGCCCTGCTCATACATACACACAGTCTGTCACATATACTCATACATACACACAGTCTGTCACATACACTCATACATACACACAGTATATCACATACACTCATACATACACACAGTCTGTCACATACACTCATACATACACACAGTCTGTCACATACACTCATACATACACACAGTCTGTCACATACACTCATACACACATTCAAGTGAGCAGTTTCTTTTATCTTAAAAAATAAATTTTAAAAAAATGTAGATCAATAGCAGGGATCAAAGCTATATCTCATTGCAGGGAAGGTGGGCATTTCTGTTCCAGGTTTGTCTGTGCCTCTTACAATCATTAGTTATTAATTACATTATTTTGCGGACATTAATTTGCCAGTGTTTTTTTTGCCCAAATTCATTTGTCAGTGGGGTTTTTTTTGCCCACGTTCATTTGTCAGTGTTTTTTTTTTGCCCACATTCATTTTCCAGGTTTTTTTTTGCCCACATTCATTTGCCAGGGTTTTATTTTGCCCACATTCATTTGCCAGGATTTTTTTTTTGCCCACATTCATTTTCCAGGTTTTTTTTTTTTGCCCACATTCATTTGCCAGGGCTTTTTATTCCCCCATATTCATTTGCCAGTTTTTTTTTTTTTTGCCCACATTCATTTGCCAGGGTTTTTTTTTTGCCCACATTCATTTGCCAGGGTTTGTTTTTTTGCCCACATTCATTTTCCAGGTTTTTTTTTTTGCCCACATTCATTTGCCAGGGCTTTTTATTCCCCCACATTCATTTGCCAGGTTTTTTTTTTTGCCCACATTCATTTGCCAGGGTTTTTTTTTTTTGCCCACATTCATTTGCCAGGGTTTTTTTTTTTGCCCACATTCATTTGCCAGGGCTTTTTATTCCCCCACATTCATTTGCCAGGGTTTTTTTTTTTTGCCCACATTCATTTGCCAGGGTTTTTTTTTTTGCCCACATTCATTTGCCAGGGCTTTTTATTCCCCCACATTCATTTACCAGGTTTTTTGTTGCCCACATTCATTTGCCAGGGTTTTTTTTTGCCCTCATTTTTTGATCATCTCATCATTAGTAGAAGTCATTGGCAGATTTAAGAGACGTGTTATTATGGCAGCTTCGGAAGTCATTGATTATTGCAGCTCTAAGAAACATTTTTTAAATGCCCCTAAGAGCTGCAATAATCAATCACGTTCCGAAGCTGCCATGATAACAAGAAAAACGGTCCATTATTGGCAGTGACACAGTCACTGTTCCTACCTCGTTCCTCCCAGTGTGGGGCTGCGTGACTTGTGGAGGAAGCGTACAAGCCGTGCGCATGATCACGTGACGTCGCGCGATGACGTCACGTGATCAGGTGACCTCCGTGATCGCTGCAGGACTGTCCCGGGTTGGCAAGTATGCTGGGGGGGGATTTCACCCTACCTGTCCCCCCCCCGCATTATTTCCTGGGGGGGATCCGTAAACCCCCGTCCCCCCCGCTTCCTACGCCCATGAACTGTCCCCAAATACTGTTAGGAATAAGGAAGCTTACTATTCATCCCACTAGAACACCCATTAATTAACCTCTGACCAAACCCACCCAGCACTCACTGTCCCCAAATACTGTTAGGAATAAGGAAGCTTACTATTCATCCCACTAGAACATCCATTAATTAACCTCTGACCAAACCCACCCAGCTCCCACTGTCCCCAAATACAGTTAGTGATAAGGAAGCTTACTATTCATCCCACTAGAACACCCATTAATTAACCTCTGACCAAACCCACCCAGCTCTCACTGTCCCCAAATACTGTTAGGAATAAGGAAGCTTACTATTCATCCCGCTAGAACACCCATTAATTAACCTCTGGCCAAACCCACCCAGCTCCCACTGTCCACAAATACTGTTAGTGATAAGGAAGCTTACTATTCATCCCGCTAGAACACCCATTAATTAACCTCTAGCCAAACCCACCCAGCTCTCACTGTCCCCAAATACTGTTAGGAATAAGGAAGATTACTATTCATCCCACTAGAACACCCATGTATTAACCTCTGACCAAACCCACCCAGCTCTCACTGTCCCCAAATAATGTTAGGAATAAGGAAGCTTACTATTCATCCCACTAGAACACCCATTAATTAACCTCTGGCCAAACCCACCCAGCTCTCACTGTCCCCAAATACTGTTAGGAATAAGGAAGCTTACTATTCATCCCACTAAAACACCCATTAATTAACCTCTGGCCAAACCCACCCAGCTCTCACTGTCCCCAAATACTGTTAGGAATAAGGAAGCTTACTATTCATCTCACTAGAACACCCATTAATTAACCTCTGACCAAACCCACCCAGCTCTCACTGTCCCCAAATACTGTTAGGAATAAGGAAGCTTACTATTCATCTCACTAGAACACCCATTAATTAACCTCTGACCAAACCCACCAAGCTCCCACTGTCCCCAAATACTGTTAGGAATAAGGAAGCTTACTATTCATCCCACTAAAACACCCATTAATTAACCTCTAACCAAACCCACCCAGCTCTCACTGTCCCCAAATACTGTTAGGAATAAGGAAGCTTACTATTCATTCCAATAGAACACCCATTAATTAACCTCTGGCCAAACCCACCCAGCTCTCACTGTCCCAAAATACTGTTAGGAATAAGGAAGCTTACTATTCATCTCACTAGAACATCCATTAATTAACCTCTGACCAAACCCACCCAGCTCTCACTGTCCCCAAATACTGTTAGGAATAAGGAAGCTTACTATTCATCCCACTAGAACACCCATTAATTAACCTCTGACCAAACACACCCAGCTCTCACTGTCCCCAAATACTGTTAGGAATAAGGAAGCTTACTATTCATCTCACTAGAACACCCATTAATTAACCTCTGACCAAACCCACCCAGCTCCCACTGTCCCCAAATACTGTTAGGAATAAGGAAGCTTACCATTCATCCCACTAAAACACCCATTAATTAACCTCTAACCAAACCCACCCAGCTCTCACTGTCCCCAAATACTGTTAGGAATAAGGAAGCTTACTATTCATTCCAATAGAACACCCATTAATTAACCTCTGGCCAAACCCACCCAGCTCTCACTGTCCCCAAATACTGTTAGGAATAAGGAAGCTTACTATTCATCTCACTAGAACATCCATTAATTAACCTCTGACCAAACCCACCCAGCTCTCACTGTCCCCAAATACTGTTAGGAATAAGGAAGCTTACTATTCATCTCACTAGAAAATCCATTAATTAACCTCTGACCAAACCCACCAAGCTCTCACTGTCCCCAAATACTGTTAGGAATAAGGAAGCTTACTATTCATCCCACTAGACCACCCATTAATTAACCTCTGGCCAAACCCACCCAGCTCTCATTGTCCCCAAATACTTTTAGGAATAAGGAAGCTTACTATTCATCCCACTAGAACACCCATTAATTAACCTCTGACCAAACCCACCCAGCTCTCACTGTCCCCAAATACTGTTAGGAATAAGGAAGCTTACTATTCATCCCACTAAAACACCCATTAATTAACCTCTAACCAAACCCACCCAGCTCTCACTGTCCCCAAATACTGTTAGGAATAAGGAAGCTTACAATTCATTCCAATAGAACACCCATTAATTAACCTCTGGCCAAACCCACCCAGCTCTCACTGTCCCCAAATACTGTTAGGAATAAGGAAGCTTACTATTCATCTCACTAGAACATCCATTAATTAACCTCTGACCAAACCCACCCAGCTCTCACTGTCCCCAAATACTGTTAGGAATAAGGAAGCTTACTATTCATCTCACTAGAAAATCCATTAATTAACCTCTGACCAAACCCACCCAGCTCTCACTGTCCCCAAATACTGTTAGGAATAAGGAAGCTTACTATTCATCCCACTAGACCACCCATTAATTAACCTCTGGCCAAACCCACCCAGCTCTCATTGTCCCCAAATACTGTTAGGAATAAGGAAGCTTGCTATTCATCCCACTAGAACACCCATTAATTAACCTCTGACCAAACCCACCCAGCTCTCACTGTCCCCAAATACTGTTAGGAATAAGGAAGCTTACTATTCATCCCACTAGAACACCCATTAATTAACCTCTGACCAAACCCACCCAGCTCTCACTGTCCCCAAATACTGTTAGGAATAAGGAAGCTTACTATTCATCCCACTAGAACACCCATTAATTAACCTCTAGCCAAACCCACCCAGCTCTCACTGTCCCCAAATACTGTTAGGAATAAGGAAGCTTACTATTCATCCCACTAGAACACCCATTAATTAACCTCTGGCCAAACCCACCCAGCTCTCACTGTCCCCAAATACTGTTAGGAATAAGGAAGCTTACTATTCATCCCACTAGAACACCCATTAATTAACCTCTGGCCAAACCCACCCAGCTCTCACTGTCCCCAAATACTGTTAGGAATAAGGAAGCTTACTATTCATCCACTAGAACACCCATTAATTAACCTCTGACCAAACCCACCCAGCTCCCACTGTCCCCAAATACTGTTAGGAATAAGGAAGCTTACTATTCATCTCACTAGAACATCCATTAATTAACCTCTGACCAAACCCACCCAGCTCTCACTGTCCCCAAATACTGTTAGGAATAAGGAAGCTTACTATTCATCCCACTAGAACATCTATTAATTAACCTCTTGCCAATCCCACCCAGCTCTCACTGTCCCCAAATACTGTTAGTAATAAGGAAGCTTACTATTCATCCGGCTAGAACACCCATTAATTAACCTCTAGCCAAACCCACCCAGCTCCCACTGTCCACAAATACTGTTAGGAATAAGGAAGCTTACTATTCCTCCCACTAGAACACCCATTAATTAACCTCTGGCCAAAACCCACCCAGCGCTCACTGTCCCCAAATACTGTTAGGAATAAGGAAGCTTACTATTTATCCCACTAGAACACCCATTAATTAACCTCTGTCCAAACCCACCCAGCTCCCACTGTCCCCAAATACTGTTAGGAATAAGGAAGCTTACTATTCATCCCACTAGAACACCCATTAATTAACCTCTGACCAAACCCACCCAGCTCCCACTGTCCCCAAATACTGTTAGGAATAATGAAGCTTACTATTCATCCCACTAGAACACCCATTAATTAACCTCTGACCAAACCCACCCAGCTCCCACTGTCCCCAAATATTGTTAGGAATAAGGAAGCTTACTATTCATCCCACTAGAACACCCATTAATTAACCTCTGTCCAAACCCACCCAGCTCCCACTGTCCCCAAATACTGTTAGGAATAAGGAAGCTTACTATTCATCCCACTAGAACACCCATTAATTAACCTCTGACCAAACACACCCAGCTCTCACTGTCCCCAAATACTGTTAGGAATAAGGAAGCTTACTATTCATCTCACTAGAACACCCATTAATTAACCTCTGACCAAACCCACCCAGCTCCCACTGTCCCCAAATACTGTTAGGAATAAGGAAGCTTACTATTCATCCCACTAAAACACCCATTAATTAACCTCTAACCAAACCCACCCAGCTCTCACTGTCCCCAAATACTGTTAGGAATAAGGAAGCTTACTATTCATTCCAATAGAACACCCATTAATTAACCTCTGGCCAAACCCACCCAGCTCTCACTGTCCCCAAATACTGTTAGGAATAAGGAAGCTTACTATTCATCTCACTAGAACATCCATTAATTAACCTCTGACCAAACCCACCCAGCTCTCACTGTCCCCAAATACTGTTAGGAATAAGGAAGCTTACTATTCATCTCACTAGAAAATCCATTAATTAACCTCTGACCAAACCCACCCAGCTCTCACTGTCCCCAAATACTGTTAGGAATAAGGAAGCTTACTATTCATCCCACTAGACCACCCATTAATTAACCTCTGGCCAAACCCACCCAGCTCTCATTGTCCCCAAATACTGTTAGGAATAAGGAAGCTTACTATTCATCCCACTAGAACATCCATTAATTAACCTCTGACCAAACCCACCCAGCTCTCACTGTCCCCAAATACTGTTAGGAATAAGGAAGCTTACTATTCATCTCACTAGAAAATCCATTAATTAACCTCTGACCAAACCCACCCAGCTCTCACTGTCCCCAAATACTGTTAGGAATAAGGAAGCTTACTATTCATCCCACTAGACCACCCATTAATTAACCTCTGGCCAAACCCACCCAGCTCTCATTGTCCCCAAATACTGTTAGGAATAAGGAAGCTTACTATTCATCCCACTAGAACACCCATTAATTAACCTCTGACCAAACCCACCCAGCTCTCACTGTCCCCAAATACTGTTAGGAATAAGGAAGCTTACTATTCATCCCACTAGAACACCCATTAATTAACCTCTAGCCAAACCCACCCAGCTCTCACTGTCCCCAAATACTGTTAGGAATAAGGAAGCATACTATTCATCCCACTATAACACCCATTAATTAACCTCTGGCCAAACCCACCCAGCTCTCACTGTCCCCAAATACTGTTAGGAATAAGGAAGCTTACTATTCATCCCACTAGAACACCCATTAATTAACCTCTGGCCAAACCCACCCAGCTCTCACTGTCCCCAAATACTGTTAGGAATAAGGAAGCTTACTATTCATCCACTAGAACACCCATTAATTAACCTCTGACCAAACCCACCCAGCTCCCACTGTCCCCAAATACTGTTAGGAATAAGGAAGCTTACTATTCATCTCACTAGAACATCCATTAATTAACCTCTGACCAAACCCACCCAGCTCTCACTGTCCCCAAATACTGTTAGGAATAAGGAAGCTTACTATTCATCCCACTAGAACATCTATTAATTAACCTCTTGCCAATCCCACCCAGCTCTCACTGTCCCCAAATACTGTTAGTAATAAGGAAGCTTACTATTCATCCGGCTAGAACACCCATTAATTAACCTCTAGCCAAACCCACCCAGCTCCCACTGTCTACAAATACTGTTAGGAATAAGGAAGCTTACTATTCCTCCCACTAGAACACCCATTAATTAACCTCTGGCCAAAACCCACCCAGCGCTCACTGTCCCCAAATACTGTTAGGAATAAGGAAGCTTACTATTTATTCACTAGAACACCCATTAATTAACCTCTGTCCAAACCCACCCAGCTCCCACTGTCCCCAAATACTGTTAGGAATAAGGAAGCTTACTATTCATCCCACTAGAACACCCATTAATTAACCTCTGACCAAACCCACCCAGCTCCCACTGTCCCCAAATACTGTTAGAAATAAGGAAGCTTACTATTCATCCCACTAGAACACCCATTAATTAACCTCTGGCCAAACCCACCCAGCTCTCACTGTCCCCAAATACTGTTAGGAATAAGGAAGCTTACTATTCATCCACTAGAACACCCATTAATTAACCTCTGACCAAACCCACCCAGCTCCCACTGTCCCCAAATACTGTTAGGAATAAGGAAGCTTACTATTCATCTCACTAGAACATCCATTAATTAACCTCTGACCAAACCCACCCAGCTCTCACTGTCCCCAAATACTGTTAGGAATAAGGAAGCTTACTATTCATCCCACTAGAACATCTATTAATTAACCTCTTGCCAATCCCACCCAGCTCTCACTGTCCCCAAATACTGTTAGTAATAAGGAAGCTTACTATTCATCCGGCTAAAACACCCATTAATTAACCTCTAGCCAAACCCACCCAGCTCCCACTGTCCACAAATACTGTTAGGAATAAGGAAGCTTACTATTCCTCCCACTAGAACACCCATTAATTAACCTCTGGCCAAAACCCACCCAGCGCTCACTGTCCCCAAATACTGTTAGGAATAAGGAAGCTTACTATTTATCCCACTAGAACACCCATTGATTAACCTCTGTCCAAACCCACCCAGCTCCCACTGTCCCCAAATACTGTTAGGAATAAGGAAGCTTACTATTCATCCCACTAGAACACCCATTAATTAACCTCTGACCAAACCCACCCAGCTCCCACTGTCCCCAAATATTGTTAGGAATAAGGAAGCTTACTATTCATCCCACTAGAACACCCATTAATTAACCTCTGTCCAAACCCACCCAGCTCCCACTGTCCCCAAATACTGTTAGGAATAAGGAAGCTTACTATTCATCCCACTAGAACACCCATTAATTAACCTCTGACCAAACCCACCCAGCTCTCACTGTCCCCAAATACTGTTATGAATAAGGAAGCTTACTATTCATCCCACTAGAACACCCATTAATTAACCTCTGACCAAACCCACCCAGCTCTCACTGTCCCCAAATACTGTTATGAATAAGGAAGCTTACTATTCATCCCACTAGAACACCCATTAATTAACATCTGACCAAACCCACCCAGCTCTCACTGTCCCCAAATACTGTTAGGAATAAGGAAGCTTACTATTCATCCCACTAGAACACCCATTAATTAACCTCTGACCAAACCCACCCAGCTCTCACTGTCCCCAAATACTGTTAGGAATAAGGAAGCTTACTATTCATCCCATTAGAACATCCATTAATTAACCTCTGACCAAACCCACCCAGCTCTCACTGTCCCCAAATACTGTTAGGAATAAGGACGCTTACTATTCATCCCACTAGAACACCCATTAATTAACCTTTGACCAAACCCACCCAGCTCTCACTGTCCCCAAATACTGTTAGGAATAAGGAAGCTTACTATTCATCCCACTATAACCCTCATTAATTAACCTCTGGCCAAACCCACCCAGCTCTCACTGTCCCCAAATACTGTTAGGAATAAGGAAGCTTACTATTCATCCCACTATTACCCTCATTAATTAACCTCTGGCCAAACCCACCCAGCTCTCACTGTCCCCAAATACTGTTAGGAATAAGGAAGCTTACTATTCATCCCACTAGAACACCCATTAATTAACCACTGGCCAAACCCACCCAGCTCTCACTGTCCCCAAATACTGTTAGGAATAAGGAAGCTTACTATTCATCCCACTAGAACACCCATTAATTAACCACTGGCCAAACCCACCCAGCTCTCACTGTCCCCAAATACTGTTAGGAATAAGGAAGCTTACTATTCATCCCACTAGAACACCCATTAATTAACCACTGGCCAAACCCACCCAGCTCTCACTGTCCCCAAATACTGTTAGGAATAAGGAAGCTTACTATTCATCCCACTAGAACACCCATTAATTAACCACTGGCCAAACCCACCCAGCTCTCACTGTCCCCAAATACTGTTAGGAATAAGGAAGCTTACTATTCATCCGGCTAGAACACCCATTAATTAACCTCTGACCAAACCCATCCAGCTCCCACTGTCCCCAAATACTGTTAGGAATAAGGAAGCTTACTATTCATCCCACTAGAACACCCATTAATTAACCACTGGCCAAACCCACCCAGCTCCCACTGTCCCCAAATACTGTTACTAACACCACCTTCTCCTTTGACCTTTTCACTCACCTTATGTGTCTCCCCTCCCCCCACTCCCTCTAGATTGTAAGCAATCCATTACATACTCAGTGCTCTGCATATAATCACTGCACCCTGCTCTGCACAGTTATATACTCAGTGCTCTGCATATTGTCACTGCACCCTGCTCTGCACGGTTATATACTCAGTGCTCTGCATATAATCACATCACCCTGCTCTGCACAGTTATATACTCAATGCTCTGCATATAGTCACTGCACTCTGCTCTGCACAGTTATATACTCAGTGCTCTGCATATAGTCACTGCACCCTGCTCTGCACAGTTATATACTCAGTGCTCTCCATATCATCACTGCACCCTGCTCTGCACAGTTATATACTCAGTGCTCTCCATATAGTCACTGCACCCTGCTCTGCACAGTTATATACTCAGTGCTCTGCATATAGTCACTGCACCCTGCTCTGCACAATTATATACTCAGTGTTCTGCATATAGTCACTGCACCCTGCTCTGAACAGTTATATACTCAGTGTTCTGCATATAGTCACTGCACCCTGCTCTGCACAGTTATATACTCAGTGCTCTCCATATAGTCACTGCACCCTGCTCTGCACAGTTATATACTCAGTGCTCTGCATATAGTCACTGCACCCTGCTCTGCACAGTTATATACTCAGTGCTCTGCATATAGTTATACATGTCACCTCAGGTGTACAGAGCCTCATCCTTCCTCTGTGTATACAGCTCTGGGGCTGCCTGCCAGTGATAGGGAGTGTGCATTGACATTCGTCTTGGCCTGTATGCTTTACTGAGAGCAATGGTCACAGCAAAGGCCTCTGGGTAACAGGGCCGTTGTAGCAGCCTGGTACCTCTAGTACCAAGGACAAGCAGACATGGCACCTATAGGACTGCAGGAGGCGCACACATAAAACCTTCAAGGAAATACATGCTCATTAAACAACCCTCAATTTATAATAATTACCCTAATTGCCCCAATGTAAACACGTCCTGTCTCATTTCCTGAGTAGCTCTCAGCCCCCCTCTCCCCCTCTGCAGACAGCTTTAAACAAACTCTGCTAATTAACCCACCCACCCTTAAATAAACTGAGCCTGCTCCCTCCAGATGGGCGAGGGGGGTCCTGGAGGTGAGAGGGGAACTGGGCATTATACCAGGAGACAGACAGGCAAAGAGCAGGAGAGAGACAGACAGGCAAAGAGCAGGAGAGAGACAGACAGGCAAAGAGCAGGAGAGAGACCGAGAGACAAAGAGCAGGAGAGAGAGACAGGCAAAGAACAGGAGAAACAGACAGACAAAGAACAGGAGAGCGAGACAGACAAAGAGCAGGAGAGAGACAGACAGACAGACAAAGAGCAGGAGAGAGACAGACAGACAAAGATCAGGAGAGAGAGACAGGCAAAGAACAGGAGAAACAGACAGACAAAGAGCAGGAGAGAGACAGACAGACAGACAAAGAGCAGGAGAGAGACCGAGAGACAAAGATCAGGAGAGAGACCGAGAGACAAAGATCAGGAGAGAGACCAAGAGACAAAGATCATGAGAGAGACCGAGAGACAAAGATCAGGAGAGAGACCGAGAGACAAAGATCAGGAGAGAGACCGAGAGACAAAGATCAGGAGAGAGACCGAGAGACAAAGATCAGGAGAGAGAGAGACAGGCAAAGAACAGGAGAGAGACAGACAGGCAAAGAACAGGAGAGAGAGAAAGGCAAATAGCAGGAGAGAGACAGACAGGCAATGAACAGGAGAGAGACAGGCAAAGAACAGGAGAAACAGACAGACAAAGAGCAGGAGAGAGAAACAGGCAAAAAGCAGGAGAGAGACAGACAGTCAGACAGACAGACAAAGAGCAGGAGAGAGACAGACAGGCAATGAACAGGAGAGAGAGACATGCAAAGAACAGGAGAGAGACAGACAGACAAAGATCAGGAGAGAGAGACAGGCAAAGAACAGGAGAAACAGACAGACAAAGAGCAGGAGAGAGACAGACAGACAGACAAAGAGCAGGAGAGAGACCGAGAGACAAAGATCAGGAGAGAGACCGAGAGACAAAGATCAGGAGAGAGACCAAGAGACAAAGATCAGGAGAGAGACCGAGAGACAAAGATCAGGAGAGAGACCGAGAGACAAAGATCAGGAGAGAGACCGAGAGACAAAGATCAGGAGAGAGACCGAGAGACAAAGATCAGGAGAGAGACCGAGAGACAAAGATCAGGAGAGAGAGACAGGCAAAGAACAGGAGAGAGACAGACAGGCAAAGAACAGGAGAGAGAGAAAGGCAAATAGCAGGAGAGAGACAGACAGGCAATGAACAGGAGAGAGACAGGCAAAGAACAGGAGAAACAGACAGACAAAGAGCAGGAGAGAGAAACAGGCAAAAAGCAGGAGAGAGACAGACAGACAGACAAAGAGCAGGAGAGAGACAGACAGGCAATGAACAGGAGAGAGAGACATGCAAAGAACAGGAGAGAGACAGGCAAAGAACAGAAGAGAGAGACAGGCAGAGAGCAGGAGAGAGAGACAGGCAAAGAACAGGAAAGAGACAGACAAATAACAGAAGAGAGAGACAGGCAAAGAACAGGAGAGAGAGACAGACACCCAGGAGAGATACAGGCTCACAGGAGAGAGTCAGGCAAAGAACAGGAGAAAGAGACAGACAAAGAACAGGAGAAAGAGACAGGCACCAGAGAGAGAGAGGCACAGAGCAGGTGAGAGAGACAGGCAAAGAACAGGAGAGAGAGACACGTGCCTAGAAGAGAGACAGGAATCCCAAGAGAGATACAGGTGCCCAGGAGAGAGTCAGGCAAAGAGCAGGAGAGAGAGACAGACAGGCAAAGAGCAGGAGAGACAGACAGGCAAAGAGCAGGAGAGAGACAGACAAAGAGCATGAGAGAGACAGACAAAGAGCATGAGAGAGACAGACAGACAAAGAGCAGGAGAGAGACAGACAAATAACAGAAGAGACAGACAGGCAAAGAACAGGAGAGAGACAGGCAAAGTGCAGGAGAGAGACAGACAATCAAAGAACAGGGGAGAGACAGACAGGCAAAGAACAGGAGAGAGACAGAGACAGGCACTTAGGAGAAATACAGGCTCACAGGAGAGAGTCAGGCAAAGAACAGGAGAGAGAGACAGACAAAGAACAGGAGAGAGAGACAGGCACACAGGAGAGAGAGACAGGCACACAGGAGAGAGAGCAAAGAACAGGAGAAAGACAGGCACTAGAGAGAGAGAGGCAAAGAGCAGGTGGGAGAGACAGGCAAAGAACAGGAGAGAGAGACACGTGCCTAGAAGAGAGACAGGAATCCAAGAGAGATACAGGTGCTCAGGCAAAGAGCATGAGAGAGACAGACAGGCAAAGAGCATGAGAGAGACAGACAGGCAAAGAGCAGGAGAGCGAGACAGACAAAGAGCATGAGAGAGACAGACAGGCAAAGAGCAGGAGAGCGAGACAGACAAAGAGCAGGAGAGCGAGACAGACAAAGAGCATGAGAGAGACAGACAGGCAAAGAGCAGGAGAGCGAGACAGACAAAGAGGAGGAGAGCGAGACAGGCAAAGAGCATGAGAGAGACAGACAGGCAAAGAGCAGGAGAGCGAGACAGACAAAGAGCATGAGAGAGACAGACAGGCAAAGAGCAGGAGAGCGAGACAGACAGAGAGCAGGAGAGAGACAGACAAAGAGCAGGAGAGAGACAGACAAAGAGCAGGAGAGAGAGAGAGAGAGAGATAAACATCCAAAAGAGAGAGATAAGCATTCAGGAGAGAGAGACAGGCAGAGGGGAGAGACAGGGCCCAACCTACAATGAAATGTTCACCCTATAGGTGTTTAGAGTTTATTATAACTCTGCTAAGTGACCCTGCAGAAGGGTGATCTCCAGGGCCCTTACAGAACGTTTAATAACCACTACAGATCACATGATTTTTAGGGGGATAATAATCAATTCTGGGGCAAAGTTTTAAGAGTGATGTAATCAGCAGGAACATTCCATTGGTTTCCATGGTGATTCTGGGGGTAAAGTTCTAAAAGTGATGTAATCAGCAGGAACATTCCATTGGTTTCCATGGTGATTCTGGGGGTAAAGTTCTAAAAGTGATGTAATCAACAGGAACATTCCATTGGTCTCCATGGTGATTCTGGGGTAAAGTTCTAAAAGTGATGTAATCAGCAGGAACATTCCATTGGCTTCCATGGTGATTCTGGGGGTAACGTTCTAAAAGTGATGTAATCAGCAGGAACATCCCATTGGTTTCCATGGTGATTCTGGGGTAAAGTTCTAAAAGTGATGTAATCAGCAGGAACATTCCATTGGTTTCCATGGTGATTCCGGGATAACGTTCTAAAGGTGATGTAATCAGCAGGAACATTCCATTGGCTTCCATGGTGATTCTGGGGGTAACGTTCTAAAAGTGATGAAATCAGCAGGAATATTCCATTCGTTTCCATGGTGATTATGGGGTAAAGTTCTAAAAGTGATGTAATCAGCAGGAACATTACATGCGTTTCCATGGTGATTATGGGGTAAAGTTCTAAAAGTGATGTAATCAGCAGGAACATTCCATTCGTTTCCATGGTGATTATGGGGTACAGTTCTAAAAGTGATGTAATCAGCAGGAACATTCCATTCGTTTCCGTGGTGATTATGGGGTAAAGTTCTAAAAGTGATGTAATCAGCAGGAACATTCCATTCGTTTCCATGGTGATTATGGGGTAAAGTTCTAAAAGTGATGTAATCAGCAGGAACATTCCATTGGTTTCCATGGTGATTATGGGGTACAGTTCTAAAAGTGATGTAATCAGCAGGAACATTCCATTGGTTTCCATTATGATTAAGGGGTACAGTTCTAAAAGTGATGTAATCAGCAGGAACATTCCATTGGTTTCCATGGTGATTATGGGGTACAGTTCTAAAAGTGATGTAATCAGCAGGAACATTCCATTGGTTTCCATGATGATTAAGGGGTACAGTTCTAAAAGTGATGTAATCAGCAGGAACATTCCTTTGGTTTCCATGGTGATTATGCGGTACAGTTCTAGAAGTGATGTAAGCAGCAGGTTTCTGAGCCAAGAGGAAGTTTGCTGCGACGGGCGAAACTTGGATATGTACATCCTGTGGGAGAAGTTCTGAAACAGATCCACTTGCCATCGCACCCAAGGTGCAAACAAACTGGCAAAATATCCAAGATCTCTGCAGTCTGAAGGTGCATATCTACTACATATACCAATACTAGGAACTTGTACATACGACACTATTTGTGTTATTTTAACTGTTTACCCCCATATAGTATATATAGTAACTGTTTACCCCCATATAGTATATATAGTAACTGTTTACCCCCATATAGTATATATAGTAACTGTTTACCCCCATATAGTATATATAGTAACTGTTTACCCCCATATAGTTGCGGGACTGATACTGTTTGATATACCAATATTGCATACATGCATTTAAAAAGGTTGTATGGTTGTAGGTTGTATTTTTCACGTTTTACGTTTTTGTGCACTTATTGTCACACTTTACCACATGGTGGGGACGCCATAATATTTACATTTTTATTTTATAGCGCACCTATAACTCTTTGCTTTTTTTTTATTACTGTTTGTGTTTTATTATAGGTAGAATATTATTGTTTATATGTTTTATTACATGTATAATATTATTTGTATGTGTTTTATTATATATAGAATATTATGATTGTGTTTTATTAGATGTGGAATTTTATTGTTTTATTAAATGTAGAATATTATATGTTTCTTTTTTTTAATTACATGTAGAATATTAATTGTATGTGTTTTATTACATGTAGCATATTAATTTTATGTATTTTATTACATGTAGCATATTAATTTTATGTGTTTTATTACATGTAGAATATTATTGGTTATGTGTTTTATTATATGTAGAATAATATTGTTTATGTGTTTTATTACATGTATTATATTAATTTTATGTGTTTTATTACATGTAGAATATTATTGTTAATGTGTTTTATTATATGTAGAATAATATTGTTTATGTGTTTTATTACATGTAGTATATTAATTTTATGTGTTTTATTACATGTAGAATATTATTGTTTATGTGTTTTATTATATGTAGAATAATATTGTTGTTGTCTCTAAGTCTACACACAATAAAGAGTGAATCGCAGAGAATTTGGAAAAACATTTCTAACTTTAGGCCAAATTATTTATTGAGTAGATCCTTTTATGTTTATATGTGAATTATCATTAGGGCTATCTATATAATGCCATCATAGTTTGCATGTGTGTTATTATTAATATATTATTATTATTAGTGCAGTTCATATGTGTGTTATATATTAACATATTATTATTATTATTACAGTTTATATGTGTAATATTTATTAATATATTATTATTACAGTTCATATATGTTTAATATTTAATAATATATTATTATTACAGTTTATATAATATGTGTAATATCTATTATGTTATTTTTATTAGTTAAATGTGTAATATGTATTAATATATTATTATTATTATTATTATTATTGTTACAATTTATACCTGTAATATTTAATATCTTTTAGTAATATATTATTATTACATTTCGTATGTGTAATATTTATTAATATATTATTACAGTTTATATGTGCAATTATTAATATATTATTATTATTACTACAGTTTATATGTGTAATATTTATTCATACATTATTATTATTATTACAGTTTATATGTGTAATATTTATTCATATATTATAATTATTACAGTTTATATGTGTAATATTTATTCATATATTACTAGTATTACAGTTTAAATGTGTAATAATTAATATATTATTATTATTACAGTTTATATGTGTAATATTTATTCATATGTTATTATTACAGTTTATATGTGTAATATTTATTCATATGTTATTATTACAGTTTATATGTGTAATATTTATTCATATGTTATTATTACCGTTTATATGTGTAACATTTATTCATATGTTATTATTACAGTTTATATGTGTAACATTTATTCATATGTTATTATTACAGTTTATATGTGTAATATTTATTCATATGTTATTATTACAGTTTATATGTGTAATATTTATTCATACATTATTATTATTACAGTTTATATGTGTAATATTTATTCATATGTTATTATTACAGTTTATATGTGTAATATTTATTCATATGTTATTATTACAGTTTATATGTGTAATATTTATTCATACATTATTATTATTACAGTTTATATGTGTAATATTTATTCATACATTATTATTATTACAGTTTATATGTGTAATATTTATTCATACATTATTATTATTACAGTTTATATGTGTAATATTTATTCATACATTATTATTACAGTTTATATATGTAATATTTATTCATACATTATTATTATTACAGTTTATATGTGTAATATTTATTCATACATTATTATTATTACAGTTTATATGTATAATATTTATTCATACATTATTATTATTACAGTTTATATGTGTAATATTTATTCATACATTATTATTATTACAGTTTATATGTGTAATATTTATTCATACATTATTATTATTACAGTTTATATGTGTAATATTTATTCATACATTATTATTATTACAGTTTATATGTGTAATATTTATTCATACATTATTATTATTTTTCAGTGGTCATTATTCTGTTCTTTATTTGTGTTGTATTCGCAGAGTTGTACTTTGTTCTCTGCTATTTAATATATATAATATAATATATATAATATCTCCATCCTTTGCTCCTTTTTATGGAGGTTTAGGATCATTTCCTTTGACTTCTCATTTCTTTCTTCTATGTAAACATCACTTCCCCTTTATCTGAGTTAGAAGACTTGAGAATAGATGGGGGGGGGGGGGGGGGGGAGGGGGAGATAAGTGGGTGGGGGGCACTTAGTAAGTGGTAAAGAGAGGGTGGAAGGAGAAATGACCTGAGTGATTGTGATGGAAGAGACAGGAGCAGATAAGAAACTAAAAAATACTCTCAACACTCTGTGTATTTATATTTACACAGGACCCCCATCTCTACCCCCTCTCCCTCCTTCTGTGAGTTCTAACTAGGGCCTTGCTAGAGAGACATGCTAGCGGGATCTCTAAGAATACACACCTTTTATAAAGAAATATTAACCTTTAATAATTATAACCAAAAAACCGGAGCCCCATAACTATGCCACACACCGGAGCCCCATAACTATGCCACACACAGGAGCCCCATAACTATGCCACACACAGGAGCCCCATAACTATGCCACACACAGGAACCCCATAACTATACCACACACAGGAGCCCCATAACTATGCCACACACAGGAGCCCCATAACTATGCCACACACAGGAGCCCCATAACCATGCCACACACAGGAACCCCATAACTATGACACGCACAGGAGCCCCATAACTATGCCACACACAGGAGCCCCATAACTATGACACACACAAGAGCCCCATAACTATGCCACACACAGGAGCCCCATAACTATGCCACACACAGGAGCCCCATAACTATGCCACACACAGGAGCCCCATAACTATGCCACACACAGGAGCCCTATAACTATGCCACACACAGGAGCCCCATAACTATGACACACACAGGAGCCCCATAACTATGCCACACACAGGGGCCTCATAACTATGACACACACAGGAGCCCCATAACCATGCCACACACAGGAACCCCATAACTATGACACGCACAGGAGCCCCATAACTATGCCACACACAGGAGCCCCATAACTATGCCACACACAGGAACCCATAACTATGACACACACAGGAGCCCCATAACTTTGACACACACAGGAGCCCCATAACTATGCCACACACAGGAGCCCCATAACTATGCCACACACAGGAGCCCCATAACTATGACACACACAGGAGCCCCATAACTATGACACACACAGGAGCCCCATAACTATGCCACACACAGGAGCCCCATAACTATACCACACCCAGGAGCCCCATAACTATGCCACACACAGGAGCCCCATAACTATGCCACACACAGGAACCCCATAACTATGCCACACACAGGAGCCCCATAACTATGCCACCTACAGGAGCCCCTTAACTATGCCACACACAGGAGCCCCATAACTATGACACACACAGGAGCCTCATAACTATGACACACACAGGAGCCCCATAACCATGCCACACACAGGAACCCCATAACTATGACACGCACAGGAGCCCCATAACTATGCCACACACAGGAGCCCCATAACTATGACACACACAAGAGCCCCATAACTATGCCACACACAGGAGCCCCATAACTATGCCACACACAGGAGCCCAATAACTATGCCACACACAGGAGCCCCATAACTATGCCACACACAGGAGCCCTATAACTATGCCACACACAGGAGCCCCATAACTATGACACACACAGGAGCCCCATGACTATGCCACACACAGGAGCCTCATAGCTATGACACACACAGGAGCCCCATAACCATGCCACACACAGGAACCCCATAACTATGACACGCACAGGAGCCCCATAACTATGCCACACACAGGAGCCCCATAACTATGCCACACACAGGAACCCATAACTATGACACACACAGGAGCCCCATAACTTTGACACACACAGGAACCCCATAACTATGCCACACACAGGAGCCCCATAACTATGCCACACACAGGAGCCCCATAACTATGACACACACAGGAGCCCCATAAATTATGCCACACCAGGGCCCCACTATTTATGACTCACTTCTACCCAATGAATTATGTCACACAGGTGCCCCATAATTATGCCACACAAAAGAATACCTTAATTATGACACACATGGGGCCCAATAAATATGCCACACACAAGCGCCCCATAATTATGCCACACACGGGACCGCCATTAACTATGCAACACACAGGAGCCCCACAAGGTGACAATTGTACAATTCTAAAACAATACATATCTATACATAAAGACATCTCTCTCTCTCTATAACAGCCAATTTGCCCAATTATATGCCAGTATCATTTTGTCATTTATAAGCCACAGCCAATTTGCCCATTAACATGCCAGTATTATTGTGCCATTCCGATGCCAATACCATTGTGCCATTAAGATGCCAGTATTATTGTGCCATTCAGATGCCAATACCATTGTGCCATTAAGATGCCAGTATTATTGTGCCATTCAGATGCCAATACCATTGTGCCATTGAGATGCCAGTATTATTGTGCCATGCATATGCCATTAATATTGTGCCATTCAGATATCAGTCATATTGTGCCATTCAGATATCAGTCATATTGTGCCATTCAAATACCAGTAATATTGTGCCATTCAGATACCAGGAATATTGTGCCATTCAAATACCAGTAATATTGTGCCATTCAGATGCCATAATTATTGTGCCATTCAGATGCCAGTAATATTGTGCCATTCAGATGCCAGTAATATTGTGCCATTCAGATGCCAGTAATATTGTGCCATTCAAATACCAGTAATATTGTGCAATTCAGATGCAAGTAATATTGTGCCATTCAAATACCAGTAATATTGTGCTTTTCAAATGCCAGTAATATTGTGCCATTCAGAGCCCAGTAATATTATGCCAATCAGAGCCCAGTAATATTATGCCATTCAGATACCAGTAATATTGTGCCACTCAGAGCCCAGTAATATTGTGCCATCCAGAGCCCAGTAATATTATTCCATTCAGATAGCAGTAATATTGTGCCACTCAGAGCCCAGTAATATTATGCCATTCAGATACCAGTAATATTGTGCCATTCAGAGTCCAGTAATATTGTGCCATTCAGATACAAGTAATATTGTGCCACTCAGAGCCCAGTAATATTGTGCCATCCAGAGCCCAGTAATATTGTGCCATTCAGAGCCCAGTAATATTGTGCCATTTAGAGCCCAGTAATATTGTGCCAGTCAGAGCCCAGTAATATTGTGCCACTCAGAGCCCAGTAATATTGTGCCACTCAGAGCCCAGTAATATTGTGCCAGTCAGAGCCCAGTAATATTGTGCCACTCAGAGCCCAGTAATATTGTGTCATTCAGATACCAGGAATATTGTGCCATTCAGAGCCCAGTAATATTGTGCCACTCAGAGCCCAGTAATATTGTGCCACTCAGAGCCCAGTAATATTGTGCCACTCAGAGCCCAGTAATATTGTGCCACTCAGAGCCCAGTAATATTGTGTCATTCAGATACCAGGAATATTGTGCCATTCAGAGACCAGTAATATTGTGCCATTCAGAGCCCAGTAATATTGTGCCAGTCAGAGCCCAGTAATATTGTGCCACTCAGAGCCCAGTAATATTGTGCCAGTCAGAGCCCAGTAATATTGTGCCACTCAGAGCCCAGTAATATTGTGTCATTCAGATACCAGGAATATTGTGCCATTCAGAGCCCAGTAATATTGTGCCAGTCAGAGCCCAGTATTATTGTGCCAGTCAGAGCCCAGTAATATTGTCTCATTCAGATACCAGGAATATTGTGCCAGTCAGAGCCCAGTAATATTATGCCACTCAGAGCCCAGTAATATTATGCCACTCAGAGCCCAGTAATATTGTGCCATTCAGATGCCAGTAATATTGTGCCATTCAAATACCAGTAATATTGTGCAATTCAGATGCCAGTAATATTGTGCCATTCAAATACCAGTAATATTGTGCTTTTCAAATGCCAGTAATATTGTGCCACTCAGAGCCCAGTAATATTGTGCCATTCAGAGCCCAGTAATATTGTGCCATCCAGAGCCCAGTAATATTATTCCATTCAGATAGCAGTAATATTGTGCCACTCAGAGCCCAGTAATATTATGCCATTCAGATACCAGTAATATTGTGCCACTCAGAGCCCAGTAATATTGTGCCATTCAGAGCCCAGTAATATTGTGCCAATCAGAGCCCAGTAATATTATGCCATTCAGATACCGGTAATATTGTGCCACTCAGAGCCCAGTAATATTGTGCCATCCAGAGCCCAGTAATATTATTCCATTCAGATAGCAGTAATATTGTGCCACTCAGAGCCCAGTAATATTATGCCATTCAGATACCAGTAATATTGTGCCACTCAGAGGCCAGTAATATTGTGCCATCCAGAGCCCAGTAATATTATTCCATTCAGATAGCAGTAATATTGTGCCACTCAGAGCCCAGTAATATTATGCCATTCAGATACCAGTAATATTGTGCCACTCAGAGCCCAGTAATATTGTGCCATCCAGAGCCCAGTAATATTGTGCCATTCAGAGCCCAGTAATATTGTGCCATTTAGAGCCCAGTAATATTGTGCCAGTCAGAGCCCAGTAATATTGTGCCACTCAGAGCCCAGTAATATTGTGCCACTCAGAGCCCAGTAATAATGTGCCACTCAGAGCCCAGTAATATTGTGCCAGTCAGAGCCCAGTAATATTGTGCCACTCAGAGCCCAGTAATATTGTGTCATTCAGATACCAGGAATATTGTGCCATTCAGAGCCCAGTAATATTGTGCCACTCAGAGCCCAGTAATATTGTGCCACTCAGAGCCCAGTAATATTGTGTCATTCAGATACCAGGAATATTGTGCCATTCAGATGCCAGTAATATTGTGCCAGTCAGAGCCCAGTAATATTGTGCCAGTCAGAGCCCAGTAATATTGTGCCATTCAGATGCCAGTAATATTGTGCCCTTCAAAGCCCAGTAATATTGTGCCACTCAGAGCCCAGTAATATTGTGCCATTCAGATGCCAGTAATATTGTGCCCTTCAGAGCCCAGTAATATTGTGCCAGTCAGAGCCCAGTAATATTGTGCCACTCAGAGCCCAGTAATATTGTGCCCTTCAGAGCCCAGTAATAGTGTGCCAGTCAGATACCAGTAATATTGTGCCACTCAGAGCCCAGTAATATTGTGCCATTCAGATGCCAGTAATATTGTGCCACTCAGAGCCCAGTAATATTGGGCCATTCAGATGCCAGTAATATTGTGCCCTTCAGAGCCCAGTAATATTGTGCCAGTCAGAGCCCAGTAATATTGTGCCAGTCAGAGCCCAGTAATATTGTGCCATTCAGATGCCAGGAATATTGTGCCATTCAGATGCCAGTAATATTGTGCCCTTCAGAGCCCAGTAATATTGTGCCACTCAGAGCCCAGTAATATTGTGCCATTCAGATGCCAGTAATATTGTGCCCTTCAGAGCCCAGTAATATTGTGCCAGTCAGAGCCCAGTAATATTGTGCCACTCAGAGCCCAGTAATATTGTGCCCTTCAAGGCCCAGTAATAGTGTGCCAGTCAGATACCAGTAATATTGTGCCACTCAGAGCCCAGTAATATTGTGCCAGTCAGAGCCCAGTAATATTGTGCCACTCAGAGCCCAGTAATATTGTGTCATTCAGATACCAGGAATATTGTGCCATTCAGAGCCCAGTAATATTGTGCCAGTCAGAGCCCAGTATTATTGTGCCAGTCAGAGCCCAGTAATATTATGCCACTCAGAGCCCAGTAATATGATGCCACTCAGAGCCCAGTAATATTGTGCCATTCAGATGCCAGTAATATTGTGCCATTCAAATACCAGTAATATTGTGCAATTCAGATGCCAGTAATATTGTGCCATTCAAATACCAGTAATATTGTGCTTTTCAAATGCCAGTAATATTGTGCCACTCAGAGCCCAGTAATATTGTGCCATTCAGAGCCCAGTAATATTATGCCATTCAGATACCAGTAATATTGTGCCACTCAGAGCCCAGTAATATTGTGCCATCCAGAGCCCAGTAATATTATTCCATTCAGATAGCAGTAATATTGTGCCACTCAGAGCCCAGTAATATTATGCCATTCAGATACCAGTAATATTGTGCCACTCAGAGCCCAGTAATATTGTGCCATCCAGAGCCCAGTAATATTGTGCCATTCAGAGCCCAGTAATATTGTGCCATTTAGAGCCCAGTAATATTGTGCCAGTCAGAGCCCAGTAATATTGTGCCACTCAGAGCCCAGTAATATTGTGCCACTCAGAGCCCAGTAATATTGTGCCACTCGGAGCCCAGTAATATTGTGCCAGTCAGAGCCCAGTAATATTGTGCCACTCAGAGCCCAGTAATATTGTGTCATTCAGATACCAGGAATATTGTGCCATTCAGAGCCCAGTAATATTGTGCCACTCAGAGCCCAGTAATATTGTGCCACTCAGAGCCCAGTAATATTGTGTCATTCAGATACCAGGAATATTGTGCCATTCAGATGCCAGTAATATTGTGCCAGTCAGAGCCCAGTAATATTGTGCCATTCAGAGCCCAGTAATATTGTGCCAGTCAGAGCCCAGTAATATTGTGCCATTCAGATGCCAGTAATATTGTGCCCTTCAGAGCCCAGTAATATTGTGCCAGTCAGTGCCCAGTAATATTGTGCCAGTCAGAGCCCAGTAATATTGTGCCATTCAGATGCCAGGAATATTGTGCCATTCAGATGCCAGTAATATTGTGCCCTTCAGAGCCCAGTAATATTGTGCCACTCAGAGCCCAGTAATATTGTGCCATTCAGATGCCAGTAATATTGTGCCCTTCAGAGCCCAGTAATATTGTGCCAGTCAGAGCCCAGTAATATTGTGCCACTCAGAGCCCAGTAATATTGTGCCCTTCAGAGCCCAGTAATAGTGTGCCAGTCAGATACCAGTAATATTGTGCCACTCAGAGCCCAGTAATAGTGTGCCAGTCAGATACCAGTAATATTGTGCCACTCAGAGCCCAGTAATATTGTGCCATTCAGATGCCAGTAATATTGTGCCCTTCAGAGCCCAGTAATATTGTGCCAGTCAGAGCCCAGTAATATTGTGCCATTCAGATGCCAGGAATATTGTGCCATTCAGATGCCCCAGCCAATTTGCCCATCCCATCCCTCCCCCGCCCCCCCGTACTTACCGCCTGGCTGCTGAATCCGTGTCGCCAGCTGGAAGTCTCCGTGCAGTGTTCCCTCCTGCACGGAGGAGGGAAACACTGACACCGTGATTTATTTATTTCATTTATTTTTTTCCGGCGGCCGTATCCAGCGGATGCGGCTGCCAGAAAAAAAAAAGTTAAGCAATGCTTAACTTAACACTGCTGCGGGGGGATGCCGGAAGCACGGGTGTCACCCCCGCTGGAGGTGTCACCCGGTGCGGTCCGCACCCCCCGCGGGACTCCACTGGATATAATACAATACATACCCCCAACATGTGAGTATCCTGTATGAGATTCTAATTACATGTTCCTTTAGCTATGATGTTGCTACATGTGATTGCCAATAGAGCTCGCTTAATAACTATTCATATAAAATGTACTCAATACAGAGAGAAACATTATCCAATTTACTATGGCCTTAAAGGGGTCAGTCCAGTCCCCAAACTCACTGGTGCAGGATGAAGATCACTGCTTGTATAATGCCCTAAGTGATTTGATGCAGGCATTCTGTATAAATCACATGTTTAATATTTGACTCAAGCCCTCCCCAGTGATTACTCTGTATGGTTACTGCAGGTGCAGCAGCACTAATTATATAGACATTGAGGATATAAAGTTTTGTTTATTTTAGTCACTTCCTGTGCTGCTGGAATAGAATACATTGTGTGGAATGTAATAAACTTGCTATTGTACACAGTACAATCTCTTAACAGTGCAACACATTGTCTGATGACATCACTAGAGAGACATTGTCACCCAGCTCTCGGGGCCTTTGTCACCCAGCTCTCTTGTTTAGTGTGTAAAAAAAATCCAAGCAACAGATGAATTGAATGAACCATACACATCAGACACTACTTAATTTAAATCACTTTGCATGAGATCGAAACCGTTAAAAACATTTTTTTTGGAAGCAAAGGGTTAAAAAAATGTTTAAAAAGTTTTGTTTTTCTTTAAGACTGAAATCCTGCAACATTTAGGGCTTTATTATCCCCTGCGGGAGGTGTAATGCTCAGGGTGGGATGCAAACGTACACTTTGATGTTGTAATTGGTCGGGCGGAGAGCTGCAGGTTTGTGCAGATTGAGGAATAGCGCAGCTGGTCACGTGACACCGCCGTGTATATCCGTGATTCAGCGCCCTCTGAAGTGACACGCCAGAACGCTGTCTGCCGCTTGGAACATGGATAATCCGTGTGGAAGGTTGGCATGCCTGGACAGAGCACCGTTAGAAAGACGAGGATTGTTTCGCTTGCCTCTGGCAGCAAGATTATTATTACCAGCTTGTAAAACACCAACACATACCAGAGCGCTACACAAGCCACAAACACAATGGGGATTATGTATAAAGATGTTTCCATCAGTAATTGCACCATAATTATTTGTAATTCTCGTGTGAGGTTCCGGTGCAGACTATACATCAAAACAAAACAAAAATGTGCATGTTGGATTAAACATCTCTGGCCTTATATACACTGAACAAAAACTCACAAAGTGAGAATAACATTCATTCAATCTACAGTCTGTTTTATGTCTAGTCCTGAATCTTTGCTCTGTATAGCTCTATCAGGGGGCGGACATGTTGTTTAGAATCTTTGCTCTGTATTGCTCTATCAGGGGGCGGACATGTTGTTTAGAATCTTTGCTCTGTATAGCTCTATCAGGGTGGACATGTTGGTTAGTATCTTTGCTCTGTATAGCTCTATCAGGGTGCGGACATGTTTTATAGAATCTTTGCTCTGTATAGCTCTATCAGGAGGTGGACATGTTGTTTAGAATCTTTGCTCTGTGTTTAGAATCTTAAAAAAAAAAAGAATCTTTGCTCTGTATAGCTCTATCAGGGGGAGGACATGTTTAGAATTATTGCTCTGTATAGCTCTATCAGGGGGTGGACATGTTGTTTAGAATATTTGCTCTGTATAGCTCTATCAGGGGGAGGCTCTGTATAGCTCTATCAGGGGGTGGACATGTTGTTTAGAATCTTTGCTCTGTATAGCTCTATCAGGGGGTGGACATGTTGTTTAGAATATTTGCTCTGTATAGCTCTATCAGGGGAGGACATGTTGTTTAGAATCTTTGCTCTGTGTAGCTGTATCAGGGGCGGACATGTTGTTTAGAATCTTTGCTCTGTGTAGCTGTATCAGGGGCAGACATGTTGTTTAGAATCTTTGCTCTGTGTAGCTGTATCAGGGGCGGACATGTTGTTTAGAATCTTTGCTCTGTGTAGCTGTATCAGGGGCAGACATGTTTAGAATCTTTGCTCTGTATAGCTCTATCAGGGGTGGACATGTTGTTTAGAATCTTTGCTCTGTATAGCTCTATCATGGGTGGACATGTTGTTTAGAATCTTTGCTCTGTATAGCTCTATCAGGGGTGGACATGTTGTTTAGAATCTTTGCTCTGTATAGCTCTATCAGGGGGTGGACATGTTGTTTAGAATCTTTGCTCTGTATAGCTCTATCAGGGGAGGACATGTTGTTTAGAACCTTTGCTCTGTGTAGCTGTATCAGGGGGCGGACATGTTGTTTAGAATCTTTGCTCTGTATAGCTCTATCAGGGGCAGACATGTTGTTAGAATCTTTGCTCTGTATAGCTCTATCAGGGGGCGGACATGTTGTTTAGAATCTTTGCTCTGTGTAGCTGTATCAGGGGGCGGACATGTTGTTTAGAATCTTGGGTTGGATAATGGAAGGTCTGACTCTTGTCGGGGGGACGACACGTTCTTTATCAGTAATTAATGAAAGATTGAAGTAACGTGTTTAGTGTCGTGATTGGCGTGTTGGAAGCAGCATTTACACTGATCAGCTTCAAATCAAGTAAAAAACCCACTTTTTTTCAAATGATTTATTATCAAATAATTTAATATAAAAATGAAGCAATAAAAATGGCAATGCATTTATATACATTCTGTACAGGGGCTGTCACAGTGCTGTGTACAGTTTGTAGGGGGCACACAGGACCAGAGAGCGGGGTACCTGTGCTCACCCCAGTCTGTTTATTGTAGATATAAGTCTGTATACCATGTCCATGAACTGTGCATTGAGCCAATGGTCTGAAAACTGATGACATCACCCAATCGGCTCTCTGCTTTGATTTACAGAAGTCTGTGATTGGTCGTCCAATGTGCAGGGAATTTAGTAGCAGGGGCTCGGCCCTGAGGGGGCTTTCTCGGTCGGAAGAATCTGCTGGAGGCTGGACAGTATCTTCTTCTGGTGACCAGCAAGAGTGATACCCATCCGGAGCAAGTCTCTAACGAGGAAACAGGGGGATAGGACAGAATAAACAAATAGGTCTTCATAACCTCAACTCCCCTCCTTCCAATGATGGTCAATCTCCCCCAATATCTGCCTCTCCTGTAAATCTACCACCCACCTCACTCCCCTCCAATATCTGCCTCTCCCTTCCATCTACCACCCACCTCACTCCCCTCCAATATCTGCCTCTCCCGTCCATCTACCACCCACCTCACTCCGCTCCAATATCTGCCTCTCCCGTCCATCTCCCACCAACCTCACTCTCCCCCAATACCTGCCTCTCCTCACTCTCCCCCTCCTCACTCTCCCAATACCTGCCTCTCCTCACTCTCCCCCTCCTCACTCTCCCAATACCTGCCTCTCCTCACTCTCCCCCTCCTCACTCTCCCAATACCTGCCTCTCCTCACTCTCCACCTCCTCACTCTCCCAATACCTGCCTCTCCTCACTCTCCCCCTCCTCACTCTCCCAATACCTGCCTCTCCTCACTCTCCCCCTCCTCACTCTCCCAATACCTGCCTCTCCTCACTCTCCCCCTCCTCACTCTCCCAATACCTGCCTCTCCTCACTCTCCCCCTCTCCTCACTCTCCCCCTCTCCTCACTCTCCCCCAATACCTGCCTCTCCTCACTCTCCCCCAATACCTGCTTCTCCTCACTCTCCCCCAATACCTGCTTCTCCTCACTCTCCCCCAATACCTGCTTCTCCTCACTCTCCCCCAATACCTGCTTCTCCTCACTCTCCCCCATTACCTGCCTCTCCTCACTCTCCCCCAATACCTGCCTCTCCTCACTCTCCCCCAATACCTGCCTCTCCTCACTCTCCCCCTCCTCACTCTCCCCCAATACCTGCCTCTCCTCACTCTCCCCCTCCTCACTCTCCCAATACCTGCCTCTCCTCACTCTCCCCCTCCTCACTCTCCCAATACCTGCCTCTCCTCACTCTCCCCCTCTCCTCACTCTCCCCCTCTCCTCACTCTCCTCACTCTCCCCCTCTCCTCACTCTCCCCCAATACCTGCCTCTCCTCACTCTCCCCCAATACCTGCTTCTCCTCACTCTCCCCCAATACCTGCTTCTCCTCACTCTCCCCCATTACCTGCCTCTCCTCACTCTCCCCCAATACCTGCCTCTCCTCACTCTCCCCCTCCTCACTCTCCCCCAATACCTGCCTCTCCTCACTCTCCCCCAATACCTGCTTCTCCTCACTCTCCCCCAATACCTGCCTCTCTTCACTCTCCCCCAATACCTGCCGCTCCTCACTCTCCCCCAATACCTGCCTCTCCTCACTCTCCCCCTCCTCACTCTCCCCCAATACCTGCCTCTCCTCACTCTCCCCCAATACCTGCCTCTCCTCACTCTCCCCCAATACCTGCCTCTCCTCACTCTCCCCCAATACCTGCCTCTCCTCACTCTCCCCAATACCTGCCTCTCCTCACTCTCCCCCTCCTCACTCTCCCCAATACCTGCCTCTCCTCACTCTCCCCCTCCTCACTCTCCCCCAATACCTGCCTCTCCTCACTCTCCCCCTCCTCACTCTCCCCCAATACCTGCCTCTCCTCACTCTCCCCCAATACCTGCCTCTCCTCACACTCCCCCAATACCTGCCTCTCCTCACACTCCCCCAATACCTGCCTCTCCTCACTCTCCCCCTCCTCACTGTCCCAATACCTGCCTCTCCTCACTCTCCCCCAATACCTGCCTCTCCTCACTCTCCCCCAATACCTGCCTCTCCTCACTCTCCCCCAATACCTGCCTCTCCTCACTCTCCCCCTCCCCCAATACCTGCCTCTCCTCACTCTCCCCCTCCTCACTCTCCCCCAATACCTGCCTCTCCTCACTCTCCCCCAATACCTGCCTCTCCTCACTCTCCCCCTCCTCACTCTCCCCCAATACCTGCCTCTCCTCACTCTCCCCCAATACCTGCCTCTCCTCACTCTCCCCCAATACCTGCCTCTCCTCACTCTCCCCCTCCTCACTCTCCCAATACCTGCCTCTCCTCACTCTCCCCCTCCTCACTCTCCCAATACCTGCCTCTCCTCACTCTCCCCCTCCTCACTCTCCCAATACCTGCCTCTCCTCACTCTCCCCCAATACCTGCCTCTCCTCACTCTCCCCCAATACCTGCCTCTCCTCACTCTCCCAATACCTGCCTCTCCTCACTCTCCCCCTCCTCACTCTCCCCCAATACCTGCCTCTCCTCACTCTCCCCCTCCTCACTCTCCCCCAATACCTGCCTCTCCTCACTCTCCCCCTCCTCACTCTCCCCCAATACCTGCCTCTCCTCACTCTCCCCCTATACCTGCCTCTCCTCACTCTCCCCCTCCTCACTCTCCCCCAATACCTGCCTCTCCTCACTCTCCCCCTCCTCACTCTCCCCCAATACCTGCCTCTCCTCACTCTCCCCCTCCTCACTCTCCCAATACCTGCCTCTCCTCACTCTCCCCCTCCTCACTCCCCCAAGACCTGCCTCTCCTCACTCTCCCCCTCCTCACTCTCCCCCAATACCTGCTTCTCCTCACTCTCCCCCAATACCTGCTTCTCCTCACTCTCCCCCAATACCTGCCTCTCCTCACTCTCCCCCAATACCTGCCTCTCCTCACTCTCCCCCAATACCTGCCTCTCCTCACTCTCCCCCAATACCTGCCTCTCCTCACTCTCCCCCTCCTCACTCCCCCAATACCTGCCTCTCCTCACTCTCCCCCAATACCTGCCTCTCCTCACTCTCCCCCAATACCTCCCGTCCATGTAATACGACTTACTCGGTGGTTATCTGCCGAACTCTGCTAAATGTAGTGAACCCAGCATTTCTGAATCCTTCCTCATATCTTCCCATTTTGATTGCTTGAAGCCACTCGCCCACCGTAGAAAAGGAAGAATAGTGAGGTGTGCGCTGGTCAAGGAGGGGCTGGGAGTTCCTGGGTGATAAACATGAGAGGCTGGGTTAAGGTCAGAGACGGGAGGGACGTAACGTATAGAAAGGGAGTGAGGGGAGGGGCGGGACGTATAGAAAGGGAGTGAGGGGAGGGGCGGGACGTATAGAAAGGGAGTGAGGGGAGGGGAGGGACGTATAGAAAGGGAGTGAGGGGAGGGGCGGGACGTATAGAAAGGGAGTGAGGGGAGGGGCGGGACGTATAGAAAGGGAGTGAGGGGAGGGGAGGGGCGGGACGTATAGAAAGGGAGTGAGGGGAGGGGCGGAACATATAGAAAAATAGTGAGGGGAGGGGCGTAACGTATAGAAAGGGAGTGAGGGGAGGGGCGGGACGTATAGAAAGGGAGTGAGGGGAGGGGCGGAACATATAGAAAAATAGTGAGGGGAGGGGCGGAACATATAGAAAGGGAGTGAGGGGAGGGGCGGAACATATAGAAAGGGAGTGAGGGGAGGGGCGGAATATATAGAAAGGGAGTGAGGGGAGGGGCGGAACATATAGAAATATAGTGAGGGGAGGGGCGGAATATATAGAAAGGGAGTGAGGGGAGGGGCGGAACATATAGAAAGGGAGTGAGGGGAGGGGCGGAACATATAGAAAGGGAGTGAGGTGAGGAGCGGAACATATAGAAATATAGTGAGGGGAGGGGCGATACATATAGAAAGGGAGTGAGGGGTGGAACATATAGAAAGGGAGTGAGTGGAGGGGTGGAATATATAGAAAGGGAGTGATGGGAGGGGCGGAACATATAGAAATATAGTGAAATGTAATATCAGGAAGTATTACTTTACTGAGATGGTAGTGGATGTATGGAATAGTCTTCCAGTAGAAGTGGTAGAGGTTAATACAGTGAAGGAGTTTAAGCATGCATGGGATAGGTATAAGGCTATCCTAGATATAAGATAAGGTCAGGGACTAATGAAAGTATTACATTACTGAGAGGGTAGTGGATGTATGGAATAGTCTTCCAGTAGAAGTGGTAGAGGTTAATACAGTGAAGGAGTTTAAGCATGCTTGGGATAAGTATAAGGCTATCCTAGATATAAGATAAGGTCAGGGACTAATGAAAGTAATACATTAGTGAGAGGGTAGTGGATGTATGGAATAGTCTTCCAGTAGAAGTGGTAGAGGTTAATTCAGTGAAGGAGTTTAAGCATGCGTGGGATAGGTATAAGGCTATCTTACATATAAGATAAGGCCAGGGACTAATGAAAGTATTACATTACTGAGAGGGTAGTGGATGTATGGAATAGTCTTCCAGTAGAAGTGGTAGAGGTTAATACAGTGAAGGAGTTTAAGCATGCGTGGGATGGGTATAAGGCTATCCTAGATATAAGATAAGGCCAGGGACTAATGAAAGGATTACATTACTGAGAGGGTAGTGGATGTATGGAATAGTCTTCCAGTAGAAGTGGTAGAGGTTAATACAGTGATGGAGTTTAAGCATGCATGGGATAGGTATAAGGACATCCTAGATATAAGATAAGGCCAGGGACTAATGAAAGGATTACATTACTGAGAGGGTAGTGGATGTATGGATTAGTCTTCCAGTAGAAGTGGTAGAGGTTAATACAGTGAAGGAGTTTAAGCATGCGTGGAATAGGTATAAGGCTATCCTAGATATAAGATAAGGCCAGGGACTAATGAAAGTATTACTTTACTGAGAGGGTAGTGGATGTATGGAATAGTCTTCCAGTAGAAGTGGTAGAGGTTAATACAGTGAAGGAGTTTAAGCATGCATGGGATAGGTATAAGGCTATCCTAGATATAAGATAAGGTTAGGGACTAATGAAAGTATTACATTACAGAGAGGGTAGTGGATGCATGGAATAGTCTTCCAGTAGAAGTGGTAGAGGTTAATACAGTGAAGGAGTTTTAGCATGCATGGGATAGTTATAAGGCTATCCTAGATATAAGATAAGGTTAGGGACTAATGAAAGTATTACATTACAGAGAGGGTAGTGGATGCATGGAATAGTCTTCCAGTAGAAGTGGTAGAGGTTAATACAGTGAAGGAGTTTAAGCATGCGTGGGATAGGTATAAGGCTATCCTAGATATAAGATAAGGCCAGGGACTAATGAAAGTATTCAGCTTTTTGTTTTATCCTGAATGTGGGCAGACTATTTGGGCTGAATGGTTCTTATTTGCCGATGGAGATTGGGAGATTTGATGGGTGAGATGGGGTCAGTGACTGATGGGTGATATTGGGGGTTATCATACAGAGAATGTATTATACAGAGGGATTCACTCCTATAACAAAGCCTTCATTCTTTTCCACCACTCCCCCCCCCCCCCCCTTGGTCCAAGCTCAGGCCCCCTCCCCCTCTCCTGATGACCCCTGACCTCTGGCTGTGTTATAACAAGCAGAGCATTGCCTCTCCAATGATTAACCCCACCCCGGCCCCCTCCCCGTGTCATTTCATCTAAATCTGCTCAAAATGGCAAACCACAAATTACTCATTAACGACATGAACGGCTTCATTAAACAATCCGACCCAGCGGAGGGGCACCGAGGGGGCCACAAATGGAACTTTGTCTATAAAAAGCTGTGTCTGTGGAGTCTCCTGATTATGACATCACACGTGGTCTGACTGTCTGCACAGCAGTGCCCATATGATAAAACTGACCCCCACCCCACCCTGCTTGGCCAGACCCCCCAATTCCTCACCCGTGCTGCTCTCGTGTAGTGATCTTCAGGCTGGCTGGGTTACGGATCAGCTTGTCCAAGGAGCTGACAATTTCACTGAAACGAGGTCGGGAGGCTCGGTCTCGCTGCCAGCAGTCCAACATTAGCTGGTGCAGGGCTGATGGACAGTCGGGAGGAGCTGGGAGGCGGTAATCCTGCTCAATGGCGTTAATTACCTGCAATAAAAGAAATCAAAACATAATAATAAATAACCAGGAGATAAAGAGGTGTGATAGAGCAGGAGGATGACAAAAACCTACACCATGCCTAACACACACACAGTGAAAGCATGGAATGTTCCTGCTGATTACATCACTATTAGAACTTTACCCCAGAATCACCATGGAGACCAATGGAATGTTCCTGCTGATTACATCACTTTTAGAACTTTACCCCAGAATCACCATGGAAACCAATGGAATGTTCCTGCTGATTACATCACGTTTAGAAATTTACCCCCAGAATCACCATGGAAACCAATGGAATGTTCCTGCTGATGACATCACTTTTAGAACTTTACCCCCAGAATCACCATGGAAACCAATGGAATGTTCCTGCTGATGACATCACTTTTAGAACTTTACCCCCAGAATCACCATGGAAACCAATGGAATGTTCCTGCTGATTACATCACTTTTAGAACTTTACCCCAGAATCAACATGGGAACCAATGGAATGTTCCTGCTGATTACATCACTTTTAGAACTTGTTTGAGGCAAGGTACAGATAGCCAGGGGAGGGGGTGTCATACTTTATGCCTGGGTGGGATACGTTTTCCCGTCTCCAAGGCGAATGTAGTAGGACACGGGATAAGGCTGTGATGGGCCACTGACTTGTGTTCATTGTAAGATGTGATCGGACCAGTGACCATACTCACATCTTGGTTGGACATGTCCCAGTACGGCCTCTCGCCAAACGACATCACTTCCCACATGACAATTCCATATCCCCAGACGTCACTTGAAGAGGTAAATTTCCGGAAGGCAATGGCTTCTGGGGCGGTCCACCGGATTGGTATCTTCCCCCCCTTTGGGTATAAATATAAGTGCAGTGTGATTACTCAATCCATTTTTCATCAGTTTCCCTTGTCTCTTTGTTCTTTAACACACTGCTCTGTCCTCACTCCTCCCTTCTGCCCCCCTCTTTCCCGCAGCCCCTAACTCACCAGGCAGGAGGTGTACGTTGGGTCTGTTGATCCCTCTTGGAGGAACCTGGACAAGCCAAAGTCCGATACTTTGCAAACCAGATTGCTGTTCACTAGAATGTTGCGTGCGGCGAGGTCACGGTGAACGTAATTCATCTCCGCCAAGTAGCGCATACCGGAGGCGATTCCCCGCAGCATTCCCACTAGCTGGATGGGCGTAAACTGACCATCGTTTAACTGCGCAATAAAAAGGCACGCGGTTAGAGATCAATACTTACTGGCAACAATTAGAGATGTGAGAGAGCAGGAGAAACGTGTGGGGGACAAAAACCTACCCCATCCCTAACACACACACAGTGTTAGCATGGAATGTTCATACATCACCATGGAAACCAATGGAATGTTCCTGCTGATTACATCACTTTTAGAACTTTACCCCCAGAATCACCATGGAAACCAATGGAATGTTCCTGCTGATTACATCACTTTTAGAACTTTACCCCAGAATCACCATGGAAACCAATGGAATGTTCCTGCTGATTACATCACTTTTAGAACTTTACCCCAGAATCACCATGGAAACCAATGGAATGTTCCTGCTGATTACATCACTTATAGAACTTTACCCATTAATCACCATGGAAACCAATGGAATGTTCCTGCTGATTACATCACTTTTAGAACTTTACCCCAGAATCACCATGGAAACCAATGGAATGTTCCTGCTGATTACATCACTTTTAGAACTTTACCCCCAGAATCACCATGGAAACCAAAGGAATGTTCCTGCTGATTACATCACTTATAGAACTTTACCCATTAATCACCATGGAAACCAATGGAATGTTCCTGCTGATTACATCACTTTTAGTACTTTTTTTTATTTTTTTACAAACAGAACTGGCATTTATAAAGGAACAGACAGTTCATGCTTTAAGTTTTGTTGGGATACGCTTTCTCCTCTGCATTTCGTTACATATAACAGGCCCAGGAGTAAGTGCCATAATAGGACACGGGTAATCTTCTCACTCTGGCTTTAGATTTACAAAGAAACTGTTCAATCTATAGGAGGATAAAACTCTGAAGCAAGTGAAAGGGGATGTTCCACCTCGCATGTTTTCTATATGTTATAGCCCCGCTGCTTATAAATTCAGTGACATTCTAATGAGGTGGGGCCTGGAGAGATAGAGGTGGGGCTTGGAGAGATAGAGGTGGGGCTTGGAGAGAGAGAGGTGGGGCTTGGAGAGAGAGAGGTGGGGCTTGGAGAGAGAGGAGGGGCTTGGAGAGATAGAGGAGGGGCTTGGAGAGATAGAGGCGGGGCTTGGAGAGATATAGTTCATGCTATAGTAACACTTTATTTGCGGTTTCTCTATCTTTCCCGATGTTAGCGCTCATCTAACTGGTGGTGTAATTGCTTCTTTAAATAATGTTTATATTTATAAAGTTTCAGGGCTGAATCCCCTCCGGACACAAACAGGCCCTGGAATTGGTGTATTGTGTGGAACAGGTGACGTCTGCGGCCGTATTGTGAGAGGTCCAAATAAAACCTAACTCAAATGATATGGCACCAGCAGGCTCTGTGGCGCAGTACACCCCGCTAAGCGCACTCACCCTGAGGAAGGAGTCCAGGGCGCCGTTCTCCATGTATTCAGTGATGATCATGACGGGGCAGTTGTTGGTTATTACCCCTTCCAGGTGGATAATGTTGGGGTGCTGGAATTGGCCCATGATACTGGCCTCGCTGAGGAATTCCCGCCTCTGGCGCTCTGTGTAACCGCCCTTTAGCGTCTTAATGGCCACGTAGTTCTCTTTCTTTCCTGGAACCTTGAGGCGCCCCCGGCACACCTCTCCGAATTCACCTGCACAGGGTTAATATGGGCAAGTTAAGCTTCACGCCCCCCCCCGTTACTCGCATTTCATTTAAACAGTCGCCCCTTCATCGTGCCTCGGACCCCCATGCACAAGCAAGGCCGGTTTCCTATCACTCTAACCCCCATCACTCTCAGCCGACACATGCTCTCCGTCCCACACTTTTGTTTAACACGTCCTGTATAACCCCAGTTACCCCCGCTCCGAGTCGTGTGCCCCCCACCCTGCCCTGCGTCCCCCTTCCTGCAGGCCCTACCTGCTCCAATGACCTCTTCAATCTTCACGTAGGAAACATTGATTTCCTTGGCGAATTCGCGCACAGCCTCGTTGGGGTCCTCGTAGGTGAATGGGTCGATGTACAACTTGGCGTCTGTAAGTAAACACACACAATGAGTGGGAGCTGGAGGTATTACAGGTTCCGTGCACAGACCTCCCTCCCACCAGTCTCCTGTTCCTCTCGCTTCACTGATTTTATCCTTTTCATTTTCCAGTCTGTCTTTGTCCTTTTTCAGGTTTCTTGTTCCCCTCTGTTTCCTTTGTGTTATTTTTTGCTTGTGCTTTTATTATTATTATTACCCTCCTTATAATATCATGTTACCCCTGCCCCCTCTTTGCTGCCCTTGGGATTTTACCTACATTACGCAGCAAAGCTTGTGGTTTGGACGATTGTCGCACAATGTCGCACAACTTAATCGCACCACAAACAAATACACATAACACAACCGTGACATCACACGAATACTCACTGTGTCCAATCAGATACTGCGGATGTTTATCACAATATTCTGTCTCCTTATTGATGCCATGTTTCCTGCGGGGTCAGAGGACAGAATCATGTTACATGCTACTCACGTGTGCCTACACGTGTCCTGTCACACCATGCATGTGTTTGTGCATGTACCATAGCTCAACCAATCATTTCCAATACTAGACAGAAACAGACTAGAAACCATTCAGCCATCTACTATCCTAATATAGGAATACTTTCATTAGTCACTGGCCTTATCTTATATCTAGGATAGCCTTATACCTCCCACGCATGCTTAAACTCCTTCACTGTATTAACCACTACCACTTCTACTGGAAGACTATTCCATACATCCACTACTCTCTCAGTAAAGTAATACTTTCATTAGTCCCTGGCCTTATCTTATATCTAGGATAGCCTTATACCTATCCCATGCATGCTTAAACTCCTTCACTGTATTAACCTCTACCACTTCTACTGGAAGACTATTCCATACATCCACTACCCTCTCAGTAATGTAATACTTTCATTAGTCCCTGTCCTTATCTTATATCTAGGATAGCCTTATACCTATCCCATGCATGCTTAAACCCCTTCACTGTATTAACCTCTACCACTTTTACTGGAAGACTATTCCATACATCCACTACCCTCTCAGTAATGTAATACTTTCATTCGTCCCTGTCCTTATCTTATATCTAGGACAGCCTTATACCTATCCCATGCATGCTTAAACTCCTTCACTGTATTAACCTCTACCACTTCTACTGGAAGACTATTCCATACATCCACTACCCTCTCAGTAATGTAATACTTTCATTAGTCCCTGGCCTTATCTTATATCTAGGATAGCCTTATACCTATCCCACGTATGCTTAAACTCCCTCACTGTATTAACCTCTAACACTTCTACTGGAAGACTATTCCATACATCCACTACCCTCTCAGTAATGTAATACTTTCATTAGTCCCTGGCCTTATCTTATATCTAGGATAGCCTTATACCTATCCCACGCATGCTTAAACTCCTTCACTGTATTAACCTCTACCACCTCTACTGGAAGACTATTCCATGCATCCACTACCCTCTCAGTAATGTAATACTATCATTAGTCCCTGGCCTTATCTTATATCTAGGAATGCCTTATACCTATCCCACGCATGCTTAAACTCCTTCACTGTATTAACCTCTACCACTTCTACTGGAAGACTATTCCATGCATCCACTACCCTCTCAGTAATGTAATACTTTCATTAGTCCCTGGCCTTATCTTATATCTAGGATAGCCTTATACCTATCCCATGCATGCTTAAACTCCTTCACTGTATTAACCTCTACCACTTCTACTGGAAGACTATTCCATACATCCACTACCCTCTCAGTAATGTAATAGTTTCATTAGTCCCTGGCCTTATCTTATATCTAGGATAGCCTTATACCTATCCCATGCATGCTTAAACTCCTTCACTGTATTAACCTCTACCACTTCTACTGGAAGACTATTCCATACATCCACTACCCTCTCAGTAATGTAATACTTTCATTAGTCCCTGACCTTATCTTATATCTAGGATAGCCTTATACCTATCCCATGCATGCTTAAACTCCTTCACTGTATTAACCTCTACCACTTCTACTGGAAGACTATTCCATGCATCCACTACCCTCTCAGTAATGTAATACTTTCATTAGTCCCTGGCCTTATCTTATATCTAGGATAGCCTTATACCTATCTCATGCATGCTTAAACTCCTTCACTGTATTACCCTCTACCACTTCTACTGGAAGACTATTCCATGCATCCACTACCCTCTCACTTGTTCCTGATATGTTTAAATCTTTGCCACCCTTATTTAGGACCTGTTGCTGGGGTAGATTGTCATCAGGTTGTTACAGGTAGACCTGCGTATGGCGCAGTGCTGCACTCACCGGACGCACACGATGGCGGTGATAATGACTGCTATGACGAGGAGACTGCCCACTCCGGCTGTCCCTGCAATCAGTGCCACTTGAGGTTGAGCCTTCTCTGGGTCTGTGGGGGTAAAAGAGGTAAATCCGGAGATTATCAGTGAGATTACCGAACATGTAAAGCGCCAGTAATGATTCAGTTATGATAGGACACGCTTGGCTTCCCGTCATACATTATACTCATTATCTCACCTTGTGATAGGGTTTGGAATAGGGCATCTCCACTGAAGGCCCCGTAGCCAGCTTCTGTCCTTGCCCGGACCTGGATCACGTACACTGTGCCGGGGCGCAGGCTTCCCAAGCGAGCCTCGCTGCTGGTGGTTTTCAGGAACATTATTAGGGGCTTCTCCTGATCCTGCAAAAATAAAAATCAGGGGGTAAATAACTGGGCACCGCCTGCCTTAAAGGGTAACTGTCTACCAAAAAAACGCTTTAATGAAAGAATTCAGATCCAGAACACAAAGGTTCTAAACAACATGTCCACCCCCTGATAGAGCTATACAGAGAAAAGATTCTAAACAACATGTCCGCCACCTGATAGAGCTATACAGAGCAAAGATTCTAAACAACATGTCTGCCCCCTGATAGAGCTATACAGAGCAAAGATTCTAAACAACATGTCTGCCCCCTGATAGAGCTATACAGAGCAAAGATTCTAAACAACATGTCCGCCCCTGATAGAGCTATACAGAGCAAAGGTTCTAAACAACATGTCCACCCCCTGATAGAGCTATACAGAGAAAAGATTCTAAACAACATGTCTGCCCCCTGATAGAGCTATACAGAGCAAAGATTCTAAACAACATGTCCGCCCCTGATAGAGCTATACAGAGCAAAGGTTCTAAACAACATGTCCGCCCCCTGATAGAGCAATACAGAGCAAAGGTTCTAAACAACATGTCCACCCCCTGATAGAGCTATACAGAGAAAAGATTCTAAACAACATGTCTGCCCCCTGATAGAGCTATACAGAGCAAAGATTCTAAACAACATGTCCGCCCCTGATAGAGCTATACAGAGCAAAGGTTCTAAACAACATGTCCACCCCCTGATAGAGCAATACAGAGCAAAGGTTCTAAACAACATGTCCACCCCCTGATAGAGCTATACAGAGCAAAGGTTCTAAACAACATGTCCTCCCCCTGATAGAGCTATACAGAGCAAAGGTTCTAAACAACATGTCCGCCCCCTGATAGAGCTATACAGAGCAAACATTCTAAGCATGTCCGCCCCCTGATAGAGCTATACAGAGCAAAGGTTCTAAACAACATGTCCTCCCCCTGATAGAGCTATACAGAGCAAAGGTTCTAAACAACATGTCCGCCCCCTGATAGAGCTATACAGAGCAAACATTCTAAGCATGTCCGCCCCCTGATAGAGCTATACAGAGCAAAGATTCTAAACAACATGTCCGCCCCCTGATAGAGCTATACAGAGCAAACATTCTAAGCATGTCCGCCCCCTGATAGAGCTATACAGAGCAAAGATTCTAAACAACATGTCTGCCCCCTGATAGAGCTTTACAGGGCAAAGATTCTAAGCATGTCCGCCCCCTGATAGAGCTATACAGAGCAAAGATTCTAAACAACATGTCCGCCCCATGATAGAGCTATACAGAGCAAAGATTCTAAACAACATGTCCACCCCTGATAGAGCAATACAGAACAAAGATTCTAAACAACATGTCCGCCCCTGATAGAAATATACAGAGCAAAGATTCTAAATAACAGGTTCGCCCCCTGATAGAGCTATACAGGGCAAAGATTCTAAACAACATGTCCGCCCCCTGATAGAGTTATACAGAGTAAAGATTCTAAGCATGTCCACCCACTGATAGAGCTATACAGGGCAAAGATTCTAAACAACATGTCCGCCCCCTGATAGAGTTATACAGAGTAAAGATTCTAAGCATGTCCACCCACTGATAGAGCTATACAGAGCAAAGATTCTAAACAACATGTCCGCCCCCTGATAGAGTTATACAGAGTAAAGATTCTAAGCATGTCCACCCACTGATAGAGCTATACACAGCAAAGATTCTAAACAACATGTCCGCCCCCTGATAGAGCTATACAGAGGCTCAATAGATACTTTATTTGTATTCTTTCATTAAAGCAGTTTTTTCTCTATACTGAGAATGTAAAATAATGAAAAATGATCTGTACATTGTGCAAATGCATAAAATAAGAGAAATATATGTTTTACATGTGTCTGACATCACCTGCGGCTTGACATGCAAATTACACATCTCTCATTGAGGGTTATTTTAGGAGCCAGTCTGGGTTATTATAGGAGCCAGCCTGGGTTATTATAGGAGCCAGCCTGGGTTATTATAGGAGCCAGCCTGGGTTATTTTAGGAGCCAGCCTGGGTTATTATAGGAGCCAGCCTGGGTTATTTTAGGAGCCACCCTGGGTTATTTTAGGAGCCACCCTGGGTTATTATAGGAGCCAGCCTGGGTTATTTTAGGAGCCAGCCTGGGTTATTATAGGAGCCAGCCTGGGTTATTATAGGAGCCAGCCTGGGTTATTATAGGAGCCAGCCTGGGTTATTATAGGAGCCAGCCTGGGTTATTTTAGGAGCCAGCCTGGGTTATTTTAGGAGCCAGCCTGGGTTATTTTAGGAGCCAGCCTGGGTTATTTTAGGAGCCAGCCTGGGTTATTATAGGATCCAGCCTGGGTTATTTTAGGAGCCAGCCTGGGTTATTTTAGGAGCCAGTCTGGGTTATTTTAGGAGCCAGTCTGGGTTATTTTAGGAGCCAGCCTGGGTTATTTTAGGAGCCAGCCTGGGTTATTTTAGGAGCCAGCCTGGGTTATTATAGGAGCCAGCCTGGGTTATTTTAGGATCCAGCCTGGGTTATTATAGGAGCCAGCCTGGGTTATTATAGGAGCCAGCCTGGGTTATTTTAGGAGCCAGCCTGGGTTATTTTAGGAGCCAGCCTGGGTTATTTTAGGAGCCAGCCTGGGTTATTATAGGAGCCAGTCTGGGTTATTTTAGGAGCCAGCCTGGGTTATTTTAGGAGCCAGTCTGGGTTATTTTAGGAGCCAGCCTGGGTTATTTTAGGAGCCAGCCTGGGTTATTATAGGAGCCAGCCTGGGTTATTATAGGAGCCAGCCTGGGTTATTTTAGGAGCCAGTCTGGGTTATTTTAGGAGCCAGCCTGGGTTATTTTAGGAGCCACCCTGGGTTATTATAGGAGCCAGCCTGGGTTATTATAGGAGCCACCCTGGGTTATTATAGGAGCCAGCCTGGGTTATTATAGGAGCCAGCCTGGGTTATTATAGGAGCCAGCCTGGGTTATTATAGGAGCCAGCCTGGGTTATTTTAGAAGCCAGCCTGGGTTTTTTTAGGAGCCAGGTATAATAGGGATATCCATAGAGCTCTATCCAAAAACACAGACAAACCTTAACCAGCAGTAGAGATTCATGAAGGACAGAACTGCAGGGAATTTAAAAGAGAATTGCAATCTTAAGGTCAAAGCAGCCAAGTTGGAAAATGTTGACACTTCAGCTGAATAGGGGAATTTTTCCAAGTCGGCTACCTTGGCCTGAATTCTATTTTATATTCCCTGTAATTCATGTCTTCCCTCACACTGTGCAGTGTCAGCCGCTGGTCAGATCCTAGTAGCCACTACTACTGCTCCTAACTTGGGTTTGTAGACCTCTAAGGACGCTGCATTGTCCTGGCTCCTTAATATGAGCCGGGCTGGCTCCTGCATGGGCAGGACCCTGGAATAGGAACCTTGCAAGGGGCAGAGATGATCAGAGGGGAGATAGTCATGCAGGTAATGCTGAGTATGGTCTCCAGAGAAGGCGTCCCTCTCGCTCCTCTCACAGGTTCCTCTGGGGAAGAAGGTCCTTGACTCGGCAGAGATTTTGCTGGCACAAACTTTATACAAACCCCAGAATGATAGATTTAAATGATTTCAGTCAAAATCAAGCGTTTCCTCTCACCACCAATGATTGGCCCCATCCTACAAGCCCCCCCCCCCCCCCCAAATCCCCAACAGGATCAGGAATTTCACCCACCTCTCTCACCTTCTCGTAGTACTTGACCTCGTAGTCCAGGATGTTTCCCCTAGTAAGGGAGGGTGGGTGGGGTGCTGCCCATCGCAGGGTGAGGGATGCCTCCGAAGCTGCCATTTGTTGGATGCCAGTCACTGGGAGAGGGACTGGAAGCAGGATATAAAGTTATGGCCCTGCCCCCGAGGAACATACATCTTAAACAATCAGTAGTTTTGCGCTGGTAATATGGATCTTACCATCTCGGTCGGTGGTGACATTCAGTTCCTCCCCCATGGCTGACCCTCCGCTGCGCTCGGTTACCCCGTTGAGCGCCAGCACCCGAAAATTGTAGGTCATGCGTGGGCGCAGCCCAGATACACGGAGCTTGCGGTCCATCACCCGGTTGGGGCGAGGGAAGAAGGAGAGGCGGGTGCAAGAGGCACAAGGCCCTCCCCCGGCACATTCCATACACTGGACTTCATAGTACAAATCCCCCCGTCCACCAGAGTCAAGTGGTTCACTCCAATCCAAGTCCACTATGGAGCCATTCACGTGGGCAACAATACTACGCGGAGCAGAGGGGGTCGCTGGGGAGAGAGTAACAAAGAGGTTAATTTCTGTGGAGAGGGAATAAATCTCAAGAAGGACTAGGAATGCAGGGGCCCCCTGCGCCCAAGGCAGGGAAGGTATGGGCCCCCCGCACCTAGGGCAGGAAAGGTGGGGCCCCCGCACCTAGGGTAGGGAAGGCAGGGCCCCCCCACGCCCAGGGTAGGTAGGGAAGGCAGGGCCCCCCCACGCCCAGGGTAGGTAGGGAAGGCAAGGCCCCCCCACGCCCAGGGTAGGTAGGGAAGGCAAGGCCCCCCCACGCCCAGGGTAGGTAGGGAAGGCAGGGCCCCCCCACGCCCAGGGTAGGTAGGGAAGGCAGGGTCCCCCTGTGCCGAGGGTAGGTAGGGAAGGCAGGTGCCCCCCCACGCCCAGGGTAGGTAGGGAAGGCAGGGCCCCCCCACGCCCAGGGTAGGTAGGGAAGGCAGGGCCCCCCCACGCCCAGGGTAGGTAGGGAAGGCAGGGCCCCCCCACGCCCAGGGTAGGTAGGGACGGCAGGTTCCCCCCACGCCCAGGGTAGGTAGGGAAGGCAGGGCCCCCCCACGTCCAGGGTAGGTAGGGACGGCAGGTTCCCCCCACGCCCAGGGTAGGTAGGGAAGGCAGGTTCCCCCCACGCCCAGGGTAGGTAGGGAAGGCAGGTTCCCCCCACGCCCAGGGTAGGTAGGGAAGGCAGGGCCCCCCCACGCCCAGGGTAGGTAGGGAAGGCAGGGCCCCCCCACGCCCAGGGTAGGTAGGGAAGGCAGGGCCCCCCCACGCCCAGGGTAGGTAGGGACGGCAGGTTCCCCCCACGCCCAGGGTAGGTAGGTGCCCCCCCCACGTCCAGGGTAGGTAGGGAAGGCAGGGCCCCCCCACGCCCAGGGTAGGTAGGGAAGGCAGGGCCCCCCCACGCCCAGGGTAGGTAGGGAAGGCAGGGCCCCCCCACGCCCAGGGTAGGTAGGGAAGGCAGGGCCCCCCCACGCCCAGGGTAGGTAGGGAAGGCAGGGCCCCCCCACGCCCTGGGTAGGTAGGGAAGGCAGGTTCCCCCCACGCCCAGGGTAGGTAGGGAAGGCAGGGCCCCCCCACGCCCAGGGTAGGTAGGGAAGGCAGGTGCCCCCCCACGTCCAGGGTAGGTAGGGAAGGCAGGGCCCCCCCACGCCCAGGGTAGGTAGGGAAGGCAGGGCCCCCCCACGCCCAGGGTAGGTAGGGAAGGCAGGGCCCCCCCACGCCCAGGGTAGGTAGGGGAAGAAGGTTTATAAAATTTGCCAGGAAATGAGGGGCAGGGACACAGGTAAGAACAGAGGAGGTGCACACAGAGGTACTTACTGGTGCAGGGAGCTGTGGCGGGATCTGCAGGAGCACGGTAATAACCCCCCTTGCAGCCACACACTGTTGCCCCAGGGGCAGTTGTTAGGCTGTGAAGGGGGCACGGTTGGCATGGCATTTCCCCCACACTGGGTTTAAAGGTCCCAGCCGGACAAGCTGTGAACACAGGAGGTAGAAAATGGGTTAGCTGGTTAGTAGCCTCTCCAAGAAGGCAAGAAGGCTTAACCCTGTAACCACCGGAGGGGCGATCGCAATAAATCAGCTGATTTCTTTTATTATAGCAGAAAACGTACAAAGATTTCATTACAAATGTAAATAAATTCAGTATAGTTTTCCCATACACTATTTGTGCCGATTCAAACCTTTGCAAAATGAAAGCCATAAAACAATACTATACTTGCCTCCAAGCAAGAGTGAAGCAGATCAAGAGACCAGAAATTTCTAAACATAACGGACGGATAAATTATAAAAGAACTTAAAAGACCAACTTTCTGCAGAGCTCTGCCAGTGAAGGGTTAAAGAAACGTGCCTGTGTAGAACTCAGACAGTAAAGGGTTAAAGGAAGGACTGTGCAGAGCCCTAGTTGGCTGGGAGGGGGGCTATTATATTCACTTCCCCCTTCCATCTCCCCTTTCATCTCTCTCATTCACACAACCCCCCTCTCACATACCTGAAATTCCTGCTCCCTTTTGTCTGTGACACCTCAGTGCAGAGATCACTGACAGAGGGGCAACGCAGGCAGCCCACCGCCCCTTCCTCTTATATTCTAAACCCCTCCGGTGTACACAGAGCCCCCAATCACACACTCTATCCGGACCCTCCCAGCGCTGAGAGATATCAAATTCCACCTAATTCTTTCTGCTCTATCTCAGCCGTTCCTCTCTGGGACCCTAAACACTCCCATCTAGCTGGGCTTTCCCAAAATGCACCCCCCCCCCCACCCCGAAACCTTCAGACGTCTCCTTAATATGCCTGCTCCCCATCATTCTTGTTGGTTCTACTCATTCAGTCACCTGTGCATTTGGTACGGCCCTCCTTCTCCTCTCTCCCGGCCAGGCACACACACTCCCCTGCGGCTGGTTTGGCCCATTCCCCATCCTCCCGACAGTACATGGTGGGACGCCTGCCCAAGGAGCCTTCTGCTCCGTCGACGCAGTTCCCCTCCGCCGACACCACCAACCCTTCCGACACGGTCTCGGGAAATGTCGCCAGCGAAGCCACCACCGCTGGACACTGGCGGTAGAACACACGGACAGCCAACAATGCCATGCAAGCCCCCTGGTCCTGAAATGCCAAGTAGAAGCCAGGAGCAGTAAGCGGACCCAACCGCAGAGTCTTGACGTTGATCCGCGTGGACGTCCCACGTCCACCAGGTCGCCCAAGGAAATCAGCAGCTATGGTGTCCACCTTGACCCACGGGTTCTCCATCCAAGGCGGAAAGTGGTCATTGGCCAAGTCAGTAGAGGACTGGTAGTAGTACAGGTTAAAGGTCTCCTTGCAGGAACGGCCGGCGCGCTCAAGGGATGCGCACTCCAGCATCGTGAAGGTCAACTCTACATAGACGTAACGGGCAGGACCCCGTCGGATATACTTGGTGCGTAGCCAGTTGTTCTGTCCAGACAGATGCGCATTGCATATTTCATAGATTCTAACCACGGTCTGCTCTTCGTCGAGGCCCGACATCTCGTCCCACTAGAAGAGCCAAAGAGAAAAATATGAGGGTGATACCGTCTACGTGACACCAAATAAAGAAGAGGCAAGTCTCTCCCCATCGTGAAGCAGAAACGATAGAGAATTAGAAGACAAGAGGTACAACACTGTCCAGATCTTTCGTAACGGTGGGAAAGTCGAGATGCGAGGAAGAGTCAGTTTGGTCTTCAGACAAGAACCTCAGAACGTCTGACAGACTGTTAGAAGGAACAAGATTAAGCTAAGAGGTAGATGTGGTTAAATAATAAAGGTTAGTATAGAAGGTATCGCTAGTAATATGCATCTAGCGCGTAGAGTCCGCCCACCGCTCAAACCGCTACTAGGAAGAGAATCTGGAAAAAATACACAGGAAGCCGGACAAGTTCCACAGGAAAAGAGAGAGTGCGGAAGAATACACGGAAAGGAAGTGACCTCCAAATCTCAGAAACCCGAAAAGACACCGAGAAAGTGCTTGAAAAAAGAAAGTACAGAAATAAAAAAAAAACACAAAACACGTGGGAAAAGAAGCGGATATACGGTGATATAAAGTGACAGAGTATCAGTCAGGAGATATAATTATTATGCTTTTAAACGTGGGATTATATCGGGGACATGTATAAGAGCGCAGAAGCATGAATTAAAGGGACTCTGTCACCTAAACATTCTTCATACTGTGAATGTAGGGAATAAAAAAGGATTTATATATTGTTTTAGCCAAACCGCGAGCAAAATGTTTGAATTCAGAGAAAACCATGCGGTGCCTCCCGCGTATGACATCATCTAGGGCCCAATATGCAAATGACTAATTTCCCCGAGGTGATGTCACAAACAGGTTTTTGTCTGAATTCCTGCACTTTCGGTTATTGATATCTTTTCTATATTCGCAGTATAACTCTGTTTAGGCGATCGTTCCCACCCGAAGGGGTGTGTGTTATTAAATGCAGCGCCATGACATATCCCCATTGCACCTGCGAGATTACAAACAGGAAGTTCCCAGCGCTAGAGAAGATGAACGCAGGAAGTGGCAGCCTGGGTTACCTGTCCGTCCACTTTGGGGTAAACGGTCCATTTAAGATCTGATGTCTCCACCTTGGTGTTCATGAGAGTGACTGTAACGAACAAAGAGGCAAATACTGTGAATAACCCCCCAAATCCAACATGTACCCCAAAATAAACCACAACAGCCAGATCATACCACCTTAGAAAAACAGGAGGGGGAGACTGGCACTGTGTGTACATATATAGTAGTGTGTGAGGGCGAGGCTGGCACTGTGCTGTGTATACATGTCATGGTGTGTGAGGGGGAGGCTGGCACTGTGTGTACATATATAGCAGTGTGTGAGGCTGGCACTGTGCTGTGTATACATGTCATGGTGTGTGAGGGGGAGGCTGGCACTGTGCTGTGTATACATGTCATGGTGTGTGAGGGGGAGACTGGCACTGTGTGTACATATATAGCAGTGTGTGAGGGCGAGGCTGGCACTGTGCTGTGTATACATGTCATGGTGTGTGAGGGGGAGGCTGGCACTGTGTGTACATATATAGCAGTGTGTGAGGCTGGCACTGTGCTGTGTATACATGTCATGGTGTGTGAGGGGGAGGCTGGCACTGTGCTGTGTATACATGTCATGGTGTGTGAGGGGGAGATTGGCACTGTGTGTACATATATAGCAGTGTGTGAGGGCGAGGCTGGCACTGTGCTGTGTATACATGTCATGGTGTGTGAGGGGGAGATTGGCACTGTGTGTACATATATAGTAGTGTGTGAGGGCAAGGCTGGCACTGTGCTGTGTATACATGTCATGGTGTGTGAGGGGGAGGCTGGCACTGTGTGTACATTTATAGCAGTGTGTGAGGGTGGCACTGTGCTGTGTATACATGTCATGGTGTGTGAGGGGGAGTCTGGCACTGTGCTGTGTATACATGTCATGGTGTGTGAGGGGGAGGCTGGCACTGTGCTGTGTATACATGTCATGGTGTGTGAGGGGGAGGCTGGCACTGTGCTGTGTATACATGTCATGGTGTGTGAGGGGGAGGCTGGCACTGTGTGTATTTGGTGTAGCAGTGTGTGTGAGGGGGAGGCTTGCACTGTGTGTATATGGTTCAGCAGTGTGTGTGAGGGGGAGGCTGGCACTGTGTGTATATGGTGTATTAGTGTGTGAGGGGGAGGCTGGCACTGTGTGTATATGGTATAGCAGTGTGTGTGAGGGGGAGGCTTGCACTGTGTGTATATGGTTCAGCAGTGTGTGTGAGGGGGAGGCTGGCACTGTGTGTATATGGTATAGTAGTGTGTGTGAGGGGGAGGTTGGCACTGTGTGTATATGGTATAGTAGTGTGTGTGAGGGGGAGGTTGGCACTGTGTGTATATGGTGTATTAGTGTGTGTGAGTGGGAGGTTGGCACTGTGTGTATATGGTATAGTAGTGTGTGTGAGGGGGAGGTTGGCACTGTGTGTATATGGTGTATTAGTGTGTGTGAGGGGGAGGTTGGCACTGTGTGTATATGGTATAGTAGTGTGTGTGAGGGGGAGGTTGGCACTGTGTATATGGTGTATTAGTGTGTGTGAGGGGGAGGTTGGCACTGTGTGTATATGGTGTATTAGTGTGTGTGAGGGGGAGGTTGGCACTGTGTGTATATGGTGTATTAGTGTGTGTGAGGGGGAGGTTGGCACTGTGTGTATATGGTGTATTAGTGTGTGTGAGGGGGAGGTTAGCACTGTGTGTATATGGTATAGCAGTGTGTGAGGGGGAGGTTGGCACTGTGTGTATATGGTATAGCAGTGTGTGTGAGGGGGAGGTTGGCACTGTGTGTATATGGTGTATTAGTGTGTGTGAGGGGGAGGTTGGCACTGTGTGTATATGGTGTATTAGTGTGTGGGAGGGGGAGGTTGGCACTGTGTGTATATGGTATAGTAGTGTGTGTGAGGGGGAGGTTGGCACTGTGTGTATATGGTGTATTAGTGTGTGTGAGGGGGAGGTTGGCACTGTGTGTATATGGTATAGTAGTGTGTGTGAGGGGGAGGTTGGCACTGTGTGTATATGGTGTATTAGTGTGTGTGAGGGGGAGGTTGGCACTGTGTGTATATGGTGTATTAGTGTGTGTGAGGGGGAGGTTGGCACTGTGTGTATATGGTATAGCAGTGTGTGAGGGGGAGGTTGGCACTGTGTGTATATGGTATAGCAGTGTGTGAGGGGGAGGTTGGCACTGTGTGTATATGGTATAGCAGTGTGTGTGAGGGGGAGGTTGGCACTGTGTGTATATGGTGTATTAGTGTGTGTGAGGGGGAGGTTGGCACTGTGTGTATATGGTATAGTAGTGTGTGTGAGGGGGAGGTTGGCACTGTGTGTATATGGTGTATTAGTGTGTGTGAGGGGGAGGTTGGCACTGTGTGTATATGGTATAGTAGTGTGTGTGAGGGGGAGGTTGGCACTGTGTGTATATGGTGTATTAGTGTGTGTGAGGGGGAGGTTGGCACTGTGTGTATATGGTGTATTAGTGTGTGTGAGGGGGATTTGCAGATTAGTAATGGAAAGCAGTGATATTATTATCTGGAGGGTAAATATTGACATCACACAGTTCTGCACTGCCGCGGCGCAGTTATCTCTCCCGAGCGCTACGCACACAGAGCAGGTGGCGGGGAGAAGGTGAGTTGGAAGGTGTTAATGTAATCGGGCGGAAACAGAGAAATACACCGAGATTACCTGGGCAACAGGTACAATGCAGAATACATGTGCTGACACATATACAGGTCACGTTACATAGGATACATGTGCTGACACATATACAGGTCACGTTACATAGGATACATGTGCTGACACATATACAGGTCACGTTACATAGGATACATGTGCTGACACATATACAGGTCACGTTACATAGGATACATGTGCTGACACATATACAGGTCACGTTACATAGGATACATGTGCTGACACATATACAGGTCACGGTACATAGAATACATGTGCTGACACATATACAGGTCACGTTACATAGGATACATGTGCTGACACATATACAGGTCACGTTACATAGGATACATGTGCTGACACATATACAGATCACGGTACATAGAATACATGTGCTGACACATATACAGGTCACGTTACATAGGATACATGTGCTGACACATATACAGGTCACGTTACATAGGATACATGTGCTGACACATATACAGGTCACGTTACATAGGATACATGTGCTGACACATATACAGGTCACGGTACATAGAATACATGTGCTGACACATATACAGGTCACGTTACATAGGATACATGTGCTGACACATATACAGGTCACGTTACATAGGATACATGTGCTGACACATATACAGATCACGGTACATAGAATACATGTGCTGACACATATACAGGTCACGTTACATGGGATACATGTGCTGACACATATACAGGTCACGGTACATAGAATACATGTGCTGACACATATACAGGTCACGTTACATAGGATACATGTGCTGACACATATACAGGTCACGGTACATAGAATACATGTGCTGACACATATACAGGTAACGTTACATAGAACACATGCGCTGACACATATACAGGTCATGTTACTTAGAACACATGTGCCGAAACATATACAGGTCACGTTATATAGAATCCATGTGCTGACATATACAGGTCACGTTACATAGAATACATGTGCTGACACAGGCTGAGAGCACAGCGGATATTTACAGGGATTCAGAATATAATATACATTATACATACACTATATGACGCGCTCACTCTATAGAACATTCATGTCCTGCTTCCCCCATCTCCCTGGGGGGCTGACACAGGCACGTGGGGTCTCCCCTCACTTAAGATGGTTAATAGAGGCACCTGGGACCTCCCTTTGCTGGGGAGAGAGGCATCCTCGCTGGGGAAGGGGGGCAGAGGGAGGTGCTAGTAAAGCTGCTGTAACTGGCTGAGCGTGATGGGAGTCACAGTGAGGCAGGACATGACAGGCTGGGTGTGTCTTGTTCCCAGGTGCCTGGAGTGGAGCGGGGGAGGGAGAAGGTAATTACAGTCTTGGCAGACGGTGAGAGAGCTGCCCTGGGGGGTGAGGTAAAGGGAATCATGAGAACCGTGAGACACGCAACACACACTCATCAAACATCCATCACATGCGTGCAACTCCTGGCACTGCCACACATCTGTATGTAACACAGCACACTGCTCAATGTGTCCCTCTAACACAACGCACCGCTCAATGTGTCCCTCTAACACAGCGCACTGCTCAATGTGTCCCTCTAACACAATGCACTGCTCAATGTGTCCCTCTAACACAGTGCACTGCTCAATGTGTCCCTCTAACACAATGCACTGCTCAATGTGTCCCTCTAACACAGTGCACCGCTCAATGTGTCCCTCTAACACAGTGCACTGCTCAATGTGTCCCTCTAACACAACGCACCGCTCAATGTGTCCCTCTAACACAGCGCACTGCTCAATGTGTCCCTCTAACACAGCACACTGCTCAATGTGTCCCTCTAACACAACGCACCGCTCAATGTGTCCCTCTAACACAGCGCACTGCTCAATGTGTCCCTCTAACACAATGCACTGCTCAATGTGTCCCTCTAACACAGTGCACTGCTCAATGTGTCCCTCTAACACAATGCACTGCTCAATGTGTCCCTCTAACACAGTGCACCGCTCAATGTGTCCCTCTAACACAGCGCACTGCTCAATGTGTCCCTCTAACACAGCACACTGCTCAATGTGTCCCTCTAACACAACGCACCGCTCAATGTGTCCCTCTAACACAGCGCACTGCTCAATGTGTCCCTCTAACACAATGCACTGCTCAATGTGTCCCTCTAACACAGTGCACTGCTCAATGTGTCCCTCTAACACAACGCACCGCTCAATGTGTCCCTCTAACACAGCGCACCGCTCAATGTGTCCCTCTAACACAGCACACTGCTCAATGTGTCCCTCTAACACAACGCACCGCTCAATGTGTCCCTCTAACACAGCGCACTGCTCAATGTGTCCCTCTAACACAATGCACTGCTCAATGTGTCCCTCTAACACAACATACCGCTCAATGTGTCCCTCTAACACAACGCACCGCTCAATGTGTCCCTCTAACACAACGCACCGCTCAATGTGTCCCTCTAACACAACGCACCGCTCAATGTGTCCCTCTAACACAACGCACCGCTCAATGTGTCCCTCTAACACAACGCACCGCTCAATGTGTCCCTCTAACACAACGCACCGCTCAATGTGTCCCTCTAACACAACGCACCGCTCAATGTGTCCCTCTAACACAACGCACCGCTCAATGTGTCCCTCTAACACAACGCACTGCTCAATGTGTCTAGGGTTGCCACCTTTTCTTACGAAAAAAAACGGCCTTGGTACTGTCTCCATAGACTTAACATTGGCCCGAAGCCAATTTTTTACCGGCCTGCCGGTAAAATACCGGCCAGGTGGCAACCCTAACTGTGTCCCCTGTACAAATAACACAGTCTGGATCCCAAAATACCTTTTTTAGATTGTTTTATTTATTAGTCTATAGAAGGGCCCTTTCCCTGGCTCCTTCAGTATACAAATATCTGCCACGCCCTGCTCTTTATCCCTTTCCACCCCCCCACCCCCCGTAAAGGGGATTTATACAAGGTGCAATAGAGTGTAGCATTGAAAGGTGTACTTTTTCTTTAAAGAGAGGCCATTTTGTACATTATACTGGTGTCAGCAATGGGTTTATACCAAGCCGTGAATAAAGGGGTGGTCAGATCTTCATTTCCTGGCTAATCTCCTGCCATAGTAATTAAAGCCAGGCCCCGGGCACACTAACCTGCTCTAACAACCCATTGTCTGTGGCAAGCTCTGGGTTTAACTAGTTCTACCAACTTCCTGTTACTAAATAGGGGATTAGTTAGTGGGACGGATTACCAAATACACGTGTACACGTTTACAAACCTGCCGATCAGGCGCTTTGTTTAAATCTCTGAAAGAAACACAATAATTTAGACTCGTTAAGCATATAATCTGTCTATATGATGCGGAAAGTGACTGGGAGTCAGGGACACAGTGTGGCAAAGACCCAGAGGCGTGCCCAGTGCAATTTACTACCGTGATAGAGCCACATAGAGCAAAGATTCTAAACAACAGGTCCGCCCCCTGATAGAGCTATACAGAGCCAAGATTCTAAACAACATGTCCGCCCCTGATAGAGCTATACAGAGCAAAGATTCTAAACAACATGTCTGCCCCTTGATAGAGCTATACAGAGCAAAGATTCTAAACAACATGTCTGTCCCCTGATAGAGCTATACAGAGCAAAGATTCTAAACAACATGTCCTCCCCTGATAGAGCTATACAGAGAAAAGAGGGCTCAATAATGTGCTTTATTTATATTCTTCCATTAAAGCATTTCTATTTAAAAGGTCTACACTTCATGCAAGTTTTCAAATAAACAGAACTTTTTTCTTACATTTGTCCTTCAGGCTCTTAATAAAAATACTCATACACACGTGGCCATAAACACAGTGGAAACATGGCCCTCACTGGCTCAACTGATTTGATATCAGTGTGCCACGTCAGTCCACACTGTTTAGGAAGAGTCAAGAATGGAGCCGTGATAAGGACTAATCTCTCCTGATTAAATACCCCGGATCTCAACCAAGCCTGACACAGGAGCAAACATGAAATGACCTGAGCCACGAATACACTCTTCTCAGCACCACCAAGCAGGACACAGAAAGTGAGCATCACAGGGCGAAAACAAGAGATACCACTATATACTGGCCCCTAGACACCATAACCAATGCTTACACCAATATATACTGGCCCCTAGACACCATTCCCAATGCTTACACCAATATATACTGGCCCCTAGACACCATTCCCAATGCTTATACCAATATATACTGGCCCCTAGACACCATAACCAATGCTTACACCAATATATACTGGCCCCTAGACACCATAACCAATGCTTACACCAATATATACTGGCCCCTAGACACCATAACCAATGCTTACACCAATATATACTGGCCCCTAGACACCATTCCCAATGTTTACACCAATATATACTGGCCCCTAGACACCATAACCAATGCTTACACCAATATATACTGGCCCCTAGACACCATAACCAATGCTTACACCAATATATACTGGCCCCTAGACACCATTCCCAATGCTTACACCAATATATACTGGCCCCTAGACACCATTCCCAATGCTTATACCGATATATACTGGCCCCTAGACACCATAACCAATGCTTATACCAATATATACTGGCCCCTAGACACCATAACCAATGCTTATACCAATATATACTGGCCCCTAGACACCATTCCCAATGCTTATACCAATATATACTGGCCCCTACACACCATAACCAATGCTTATACCAATATATACTGGCCCCTAGACACCATTCCCAATGCTTATACCAATATATACTGGCCCCTAGACACCATAACCAATGCTTATACCAATATATACTGGCCCCTAGACACCATAACCAATGCTTACACCAATATATACTGGCCCCTAGACACTATTCCCAATGCTTAAACAAATATATACTGGCCCCTAGACACCATTCCCAATGCTTATACCAATATATACTGGCCCCTAGACACCACAACCAATGCTTATACCAATATATACTGGCCCCTAGACACCATAACCAATGCTTATACCAATATATACTGGCCCCTAGACACTATTCCCAATGCTTATACCAATATATACTGGCCCCTAGACACTATTCCCAATGCTTATACCAATATATACTGGCCCCTAGACACCATAACCAAAGCTTATACCAATATATACTGGCCCCTAGACACCATTCCCAATGCTTATACCAATATATACTGGCCCCTAGACACCATTCCCAATGCTTATACCAATATATACTGGCCCCTAGACACCATTCCCAATGCTTATACCAATATATACTGGCCCCTAGACACTATTCCCAATGCTTATACCAATATATACTGGCCCCTAGACACCATTCCCAATGCTTATACCAATATATACTGGCCCCTAGACACCATAACCAATGCTTATACCAATATATTCTGGCCCCTACACACCATAACCAATGCTTACACCAATATATACTGGCCCCTAGACACCATTCCCAATGCTTATACCAATATATACTGGCCCCTAGACACTATTCCCAATGCTTATACCAATATATACTGGCCCCTAGACACCATTCCCAATGCTTATACCAATATATACTGGCCCCTAGACACCATAACCAATGCTTATACCAATATATTCTGGCCCCTACACACCATAACCAATGCTTACACCAATATATACTGGCCCCTAGACACCATTCCCAATGCTTATACCAATATATACTGGCCCCTAGACACTATTCCCAATGCTTATACCAATATATACTGGCCCCTAGACACTATTCCCAATGCTTATAACAATATATACTGGCCCCTAGACACCATTCCCAGTGCTTATACCAATATATACTGGCCCCTAGACACTATTCCCAATGCTTATACCAATATATACTGGCCCCTAGACACTATTCCCAATGCTTATACCAATATATACTGGCCCCTAGACACTATTCCCAATGCGGGGCTGTACAGTGAAACGCATGGGACACACCGCTCAGTGGTCAGCCTACTTCTAATTAGAAGCCAGTGAGGCGGTACTTCCATAGCGTGATATCGGGAGACATCAAGAGGGATTTTAGGAGCCAGTGCTCCCTGGCTCCTGGGATTTGTCAAGCCATATTGTAAAGGATGCAGCTGGGACCACCCTATAGTAACTTTGGGGTCTCGCAGCGACCAGTGCACTATATCCCATGGGTACTTATACTGCAGATGAGCTACTACCAGTGGCATTGGGCCGAAGGCTCCTAATCTGCTAAGCCACATAGGATTGCTCCATCATGGGCGACATGGAGGAGGGGCATTGACTGGGCACCTGATGGTATTGTCCTGACTCGGGTGGTCACTGTCTTGGCAGGGGCTGCTCGGTGGGAGTCCGATTGGACAAAAAGTTGGCAAATCTCGGATTCACTCACTGTCCAGAACAAATCCCCAACCAGCTGAGATACCAGCCATAAACCCCAGCAGGGCAGGTGGTGGGGCAGGTACCGCTGGAGGGGGTATGTGATGAATAAACAGTCACCTCTTAGAAAGACAGCTTACTGCCCCGGGCTTCTGTCTGGGACTGCCGCCCCCCCTCAAACCAGACAGACAGACATGATGGGTAGTCAGAGGAATGCACTCCTCTAAGAGGTACTGCTGAAGGGCAAGAAGAGGATGAAACGGAGAGGGAAAGTGACTGAGGAGAAGAGAAACAGAATAGACACAATGTAACAAAGTATCGTGTGAGAGACACAGTGTAACAAAGTAACGTGTGAGAGACACAATGTAACAAAGTATCGTGTGAGAGACACAATGTAACAAAGTATCGTGTGAGAGACAAAGTAACGTGTGAGAGACACAATGTAACGAGTGTGTGAGAGACACAATGTAACAAAGTAACACGTGAGAGACACAATGTAACAAAGTAACGCGTGAGAGACACAATGTAACAAAGTAACGCGTGAGAGACACAGTGTAACAAAGTAACGCGTGAGAGACACAGTGTAACAAAGTAACGCGTGAGAGACACAATGTAACAAAGTAACGCGTGAGAGACACAATGTAACAAAGTAACGCGTGAGAGACACAATGTAACAAAGTAACGCGTGAGAGACACAATGTAACAAAGTAACGCGTGAGAGACACAATGTAACAAAGTAACGCGTGAGAGACACAATGTAACAAAGTAACGCGTGAGAGACACAATGTAACAAAGTAACGCGTGAGAGACACAATGTAACAAAGTAACGCGTGAGAGACACAATGTAACAAAGTAACGCGTGAGAGACACAATGTAACAAAGTAACGCGTGAGAGACACAATGTAACAAAGTAACGCGTGAGAGACACAATGTAACAAAGTAACGCGTGAGAGACACAGTGTAACAAAGTAACGCGTGAGAGACACAGTGTAACAAAGTAACGCGTGAGAGACACAGTGTAACAAAGTAACGCGTGAGAGACACAGTGTAACAAAGTAACGCGTGAGAGACACAATGTAACAAAGTAACGCGTGAGAGACACAATGTAACAAAGTAACGCGTGAGAGACACAGTGTAACAAAGTAACGCGTGAGAGACACAGTGTAACAAAGTAACGTGTGAGAGACACAATGTAACAAAGTAACGCGTGAGAGACACAATGTAACAAAGTAACGCGTGAGAGACACAATGTAACAAAGTAACGCGTGAGAGACACAAAGTAACGCGTGAGAGACACAATGTAACAAAGTAACGCGTGAGAGACACAATGTAACAAAGTAACGTGTGAGAGACACAATGTAACAAAGTAACGTGTGAGAGACACAGTGTAACAAAGTAACGCGTGAGAGACACAGTGTAACAAAGTAACGTGTGAGAGACACAGTGTAACAAAGTAACGTGTGAGAGACAAAGTAACGTGTGAGAGACACAATGTAACAAAGTAACGCGTGAGAGACACAGTGTAACAAAGTAACGTGTGAGAGACACAGTGTAACAAAGTAACGTGTGAGAGACACAGTGTAACAAAGTAACGTGTGAGAGACACAATGTAACAAAGTAACGCGTGAGAGACACAGTGTAACAAAGTAACGCGTGAGAGACACAATGTAACAAAGTAACGTGTGAGAGACACAATGTAACGTGTGAGAGACACAATATAACAAAGTAACGTGTGAGAGACAATGTAACAAAGTAACGTGTGAGAGACACAATGTAACAAAGTAACGCGTGAGAGACACAATGTAACAAAGTAACGCGTGAGAGACACAATGTAACAAAGTAACGCGTGAGAGACACAATGTAACAAAGTAACGTGTGAGAGACACAATGTAACAAAGTAACGCGTGAGAGACACAATGTAACAAAGTAACGCGTGAGAGACACAATGTAACAAAGTAACGCGTGAGAGACACAAAGTAACGCGTGAGAGACACAATGTAACAAAGTAACGTGTGAGAGACACAATGTAACAAAGTAACGTGTGAGAGACACAGTGTAACAAAGTAACGCGTGAGAGACACAGTGTAACAAAGTAACGTGTGAGAGACACAGTGTAACAAAGTAACGTGTGAGAGACAAAGTAACGTGTGAGAGACACAATGTAACAAAGTAACGCGTGAGAGACAGACACAGTGTAACAAAGTAACGTGTGAGAGACACAGTGTAACAAAGTAACGTGTGAGAGACACAGTGTAACAAAGTAACGTGTGAGAGACACAATGTAACAAAGTAACGCGTGAGAGACACAGTGTAACAAAGTAACGCGTGAGAGACACAATGTAACAAAGTAACGTGTGAGAGACACAATGTAACGTGTGAGAGACACAATATAACAAAGTAACGTGTGAGAGACACAATGTAACAAAGTAACGTGTGAGAGACACAATGTAACAAAGTAACGCGTGAGAGACACAATGTAACAAAGTAACGCGTGAGAGACACAATGTAACAAAGTAACGCGTGAGAGACACAATGTAACAAAGTAACGTGTGAGAGACACAATGTAACAAAGTAACGTGTGAGAGACAAAGTAACTTGTGAGAGACACAATGTAACAAATTAACGTGTGAGAGACACAATGTAACAAAGTAACGTGTGAGAGACACAGTGTAACAAAGTAACGCGTGAGAGACACAGTGTAACAAAGTAACGCGTGAGAGACACAATGTAACAAAGTGACGTGTGAGAGACACAATGTAACGTGTGAGAGACACAATATAACAAAGTAACGTGTGAGAGACACAATGTAACAAAGTAACGTGTGAGAGACACAATGTAACAAAGTAATGCGTGAGAGACACAATGTAACAAAGTAACGCGTGAGAGACACAATGTAACAAAGTAACGCGTGAGAGACACAATGTAACAAAGTAACGCGTGAGAGACACAATGTAACAAAGTAACGCGAGAGACACAATGTAACAAAGTAACGCGAGAGACACAATGTAACAAAGTAACGCGTGAGAGACACAATGTAACAAAGTAACGCGTGAGAGACACGATGTAACAAAGTAACGCGTGAGAGACACGATGTAACAAAGTAACGCGTGAGAGACACAATGTAACAAAGTAACGCGTGAGAGACACAATGTAACAAAGTAACGCGTGAGAGACACAATGTAACAAAGTAACGCGTGAGAGACACAATGTAACAAAGTAACGCGTGAGAGACACAATGTAACAAAGTGACGTGTGAGAGACACAATGTAACGTGTGAGAGACACAATATAACAAAGTAACGTGTGAGAGACACAATGTAACAAAGTAACGTGTGAGAGACACAATGTAACAAAGTAATGCGTGAGAGACACAATGTAACAAAGTAACGCGTGAGAGACACAATGTAACAAAGTAACGCGTGAGAGACACAATGTAACAAAGTAACGCGTGAGAGACACAATGTAACAAAGTAACGCGAGAGACACAATGTAACAAAGTAACGCGAGAGACACAATGTAACAAAGTAACGCGTGAGAGACACAATGTAACAAAGTAACGCGTGAGAGACACGATGTAACAAAGTAACGCGTGAGAGACACGATGTAACAAAGTAACGCGTGAGAGACACAATGTAACAAAGTAACGCGTGAGAGACACAATGTAACAAAGTAACGCGTGAGAGACACAATGTAACAAAGTAACGCGTGAGAGACACAATGTAACAAAGTAACGCGTGAGAGACACAATGTAACAAAGTAACGCGTGAGAGACACAATGTAACAAAGTAACGCGTGAGAGACACAATGTAACAAAGTAACGCGTGAGAGACACAATGTAACAAAGTAACATGTGAGAGACACAATGTAACAAAGTAACGCGTGAGAGACACAATGTAACAAAGTAACGCGTGAGAGACACAATGTAACAAAGTAACGCGTGAGAGACACAATGTAACAAAGTAACGCGTGAGAGACACAGTGTAATAAAGTATCGCGTGAGAGACACAGTGTAACAAAGTAACGCGTGAGAGACACAGTGTAACAAAGTAACGCGTGAGAGACACAGTGTAACAAAGTATCGCGTGAGAGACACAATGTAACAAAGTAACGCGTGAGAGACACAATGTAACAAAGTAACGCGTGAGAGACACAGTGTAACAAAGTATCGCGTGAGAGACACAGTGTAACAAAGTAACGTGTGAGAGACACAATGTAACAAAGTATCGTGTGAGAGACACAATGTAACAAAGTAACGCGTGAGAGAAACAGTGTAACAAATTAACGCGTGAGAGACACAATGTAACAAAGTAACGCGTGAGAGACACAGTGTAACAAAGTAACGCGTGAGAGACACAGTGTAACAAAGTAACGTGTGAGAGACACAATGTAACAAAGTAACGTGTGAGAGACACAATGTAACAAAGTAACGCGTGAGAGACACAGTGTAACAAAGTAACGCGTGAGAGACACAATGTAACAAAGTAACGTGTGAGAGATACAATGTAACGTGTGAGAGACACAATGTAACAAAGTAACGCGTGAGAGACACAATGTAACAAAGTAACGCGTGAGAGACACAATGTAACAAAGTAACGCGTGAGAGACACAATGTAACAAAGTAACGCGTGAGAGACACAATGTAACAAAGTAACGCGTGAGAGACACAATGTAACAAAGTAACGCGTGAGAGACACAATGTAACAAAGTAACGCGTGAGAGACACAATGTAACAAAGTAACGCGTGAGAGACACAATGTAACAAAGTAACGCGTGAGAGACACAATGTAACAAAGTAACGTGTGAGAGACACAATGTAACAAAGTAACGCGTGAGAGACACAATGTAACAAAGTAACGCGTGAGAGACACAATGTAACAAAGTAACGCGTGAGAGACACAGTGTAACAAAGTATCGCGTGAGAGACACAATGTAACAAAGTAACGCGTGAGACACAGTGTAACAAAGTAACGTGTGAGAGACACAGTGTAACAAAGTAACGTGTGAGAGACACAATGTAACAAAGTATCGCGTGAGAGACACAATGTAACAAAGTAACGCGTGAGAGACACAATGTAACAAAGTAACGCGTGAGAGACACAGTGTAACAAAGTAACGCGTGAGAGACACAATGTAACAAAGTAACGTGTGAGAGACACAATGTAACAAAGTAACGTGTGAGAGACACAATGTAACGTGTGAGAGACACAATGTAACAAAGTAACGCGTGAGAGACACAATGTAACAAAGTAACGCGTGAGAGACACAATGTAACAAAGTAACGCGTGAGAGACACAATGTAACAAAGTAACGTGTGAGAGACACAGTGTAACAAAGTAACGTGTGAGAGACACAATGTAACAAAGTAACGCGTGAGAGACACAATGTAACAAAGTAACGCGTGAGAGACACAATGTAACAAAGTAACGCGTGAGAGACACAATGTAACAAAGTAACGTGTGAGAGACACAGTGTAACAAAGTACCGTGTGAGAGACAGTGTAACAAAGTAACGCGTGAGAGACACAATGTAACAAAGTAACGTGTGAGAGACACAGTGTAACAAAGTAACGCGTGAGAGACACAATGTAACAAAGTAACGTGTGAGAGACACAGTGTAACAAAGTAACGTGTGAGAGACACAATGTAACAAAGTAACGTGTGAGGGACACAATGTAACAAAGTAACGCGTGAGAGACACAGTGTAACAAAGTAACGTGTGAGAGACACAATGTAACGTGTGAGAGACACAATGTAACATGTGAGAGACACAATGTAACAAAGTAACGCGTGAGAGACACAATGTAACAAAGTAACGCGTGAGAGACACAATGTAACAAAGTAACGTGTGAGAGACATTGTAACAAAGTAACGTGTGAGAGACTCAATGTAACGTGTGAGAGACACAATATAACAAAGTAACGTGTGAGAGACACAATGTAACAAAGTAACGTGTGAGAGACACAATGTAACAAGTGTGTGAGAGACACAATGTAACAAAGTAACGTGGGAGAGACACAATGTAACAAAGTAATGCGTGAGAGACACAGTGTAACAAAGTAACGTGTGAGAGACACAATGTAACAAAGTAACGTGCGAGAGACACAATGTAACAAAGTAACGTGCGAGAGACACAATGTAACAAAGTAACGTGTGAGAGACACAATGTAACAAAGTAACGTGTGAGAGACACAGTGTAACAAAGTAACGTGTGAGAGACACAGTGTAACAAAGTAACGTGTGAGAGACACAGTGTAACAAAGTAACGTGTGAGAGACACAATGTAACAAAGTAACGCGTGAGAGACACAATGTAACAAAGTAACGCGTGAGAGACACAATGTAACAAAGTAACGCATGAGAGACACAATGTAACAAAGTTACGCGTGAGAGACACAATGTAACAAAGTAACGCGTGAGAGACACAATGTAACAAAGTTACGCGTGAGAGACACAATGTAACAAAGTAACGCGTGAGAGACACAATGTAACAAAGTAACGTGTGAGAGACACAATGTAACAAAGTAACGTGTGAGAGACACAATGTAACAAAGTAACGTGTGAGAGACACAGTGTAACAAAGTAACGCGTGAGAGACACAATGTAACAAAGTAACGTGTGAGAGACACAGTGTAACAAAGTAACGCGTGAGAGACACAATGTAACAAAGTAACGTGTGAGAGACACAATGTAACAAAGTAACGCGTGAGAGACACAATGTAACAAAGTAACGCGTGAGAGACACAATGTAACAAAGTAACGCATGAGAGACACAATGTAACAAAGTTACGCGTGAGAGACACAATGTAACAAAGTAACGCGTGAGAGACACAATGTAACAAAGTTACGCGTGAGAGACACAATGTAACAAAGTAACGCGTGAGAGACACAATGTAACAAAGTAACGTGTGAGAGACACAATGTAACAAAGTAACGTGTGAGAGACACAATGTAACAAAGTAACGTGTGAGAGACACAATGTAACAAAGTAACGTGTGAGAGACACAGTGTAACAAAGTAACGCGTGAGAGACACAATGTAACAAAGTAACGTGTGAGAGACACAATGTAACAAAGTAACGTGTGAGAGACACAATGTAACAAAGTAACGTGTGAGAGACACAATGTAACAAAGTAACGCGTGAGAGACACAATGTAACAAAGTAACGTGTGAGAGACACAATGTAACAAAGTAACGTGTGAGAGACACAATGTAACAAAGTAACGTGTGAGAGACACAATGTAACAAAGTAACGTGTGAGAGACACAATGTAACCTTCCCATGTGTCTGTGTAACAAATAAGACATATCAGAGTTATTGAATAAAGAGAGAATTGTGGGGAATTGAGATGGGAATATCAAACTTACTCCAGAGTTCAAAGAAAAAGTGCTTTCATGTGTTAAACCAATACATTACGGGGGTCGTATAAAAAGCAGACTCCCAAAAAATTGTGGGGATGTCTGGGCCATCTACGCTGACCATGCAGATTTAAGTTGTGTCCGCGCTCGTTGTGTCTGCGCAGTCTATGTATAAATAATCAGGCGTTGACACTTAGTGACGGGGAACCTGCGCCGGACGCGGTTTGGTCCTTCTCTCCCGCACTGCAAAAAATGCCTTGTTATAAAGCTCACAACACTTTGCAGTGCAGCAGTATTAATACATCCTAGGTGGGGTCTCTTTAAAGACCTCCAAAAGGAAAAGGTTTATATACAGAGAATAATATTACTGGGGCAAAACTGACTGATCCATGAGAACCTTCAATACTTCCCAAAATAAGGTAACAGCACAGAGTGTACCAAGGCCACAGAGGGGCGATTACCAGGGAATGGGGGTAATAAAGGTTACAGCGAGGGGGTGATGAAGATACCGGAGGAAGGATGCTTAATGAGTCAATGTGAACTGACAGGAAGCTGCCTGGGGTACACTGAGTAACACTCCATCAGTAACCCAGCAGACAAGGGCAGGCTCACCTGTCCACAAGCAGGATCCTCTTACAACAGCAAACAAAGTCTGTCACCAGGCCGCCATGTTACATGTTACAGCAGCATTATCTAAACAGTTGTTAAGACATTTTTAGTAGTAACTGGAAGAATACCAGCTAAAGTACTCACTAAACACTGCTTATACTGTGACTGTATCACCCAAACACTGCTCATACTGTGACTGTATCACCCAAACACTGCTTATACTGTGACTGTATCACCCAAACACTGCTTATACTGTGACTGTATAACCCAAACACTGCTCATACTGTGACTGTATCACCCAAACACTGCTTATACTGTCACTGTGTCTCCTAAACACTGCTTATACTGTGACTGTATCACCCAAACACTGCTTATACTGTGTCTGTATCACCCAAACACTGCTTATACTGTGACTGTATCACCCAAACACTGCTTATACTGTGACTGTATCACCCAAACACTGCTTATACTGTGACTGTATCACCCAAACACTGCTTATACTGTGACTGTATCACCCAAACACTGCTTATACTGTGACTGTATCACCCAAACACTGCTTATACTGTGACTGTATCGCCCAAACACTGCTTATACTGTGACTGTGACTTATTCCTGCTGGGTACAGAAAGAAGGCAGGGAAGGGGAAGATTGCTGCAGGGTACAGAAAGAAGGCAGGGAAGGGGAAGATTCCTGCTGGGTACAGAAAGAAGGCAGGGAAGGGGAAGATTGCTGCTGGGTACAGAAAGAAGGCAGGGAAGGGGAAGAGTGCTGCTGGGTACAGAAAGCAGAGAGGGGGCAGCTTGCTGCTGGGTACAGAAAGCAGAGAGGGGGCAGCTTGCTGCTGGGTACAGAAAGCAGAGAGGGGGCAGCTTGCTGCTGGGTACAGAAAGAAGGCAGGGAAGGGGAAGATTCCTGCTGGGTACAGAGAGAAGGCAGGGAAGGGTGAAGATTGCTGCTGGGTACAGAAAGAAGGCAGGGAAGGGGAAGATTCCTGCTGGGTACAGAAAGAAGGCAGGGAAGGGGAAGATTGCTGCTGGGTACAGAAAGAAGGCAGGGAAGGGGAAGATTGCTGCAGGGTACAGAAAGAAGGCAGGGAAGGGGAAGATTGCTGCTGGGTACAGATAGAAGGCAGGGAAGGGGAAGATTGCTGCTGGGTACAGAAAGATGGCAGGGAAGGGGAAGATTGCTGCAGAATACAGCATAGAGGGAGGCAAGGGGCAGCTTGCTGCTGGGTACAGAAAGCAGAGAGGGGGCAGCTTTCTGCTGGGTACAGAAACCAGGGAGGGGGAAGCATGCTTTACATACCCTCTTTGTCACTTTAATAAACAAAGATTCTCTGAGCGAAACTAATACCTTAAAACACTCCTTGACTTGGGGGGAGGGAGGGGGTCTGGCGCTTGCAGCGTGGCCCAGGAGAGCAGGGGATTGGGCTCTAGCAGTGGGGTGTGAGGTAGAGGAGAACATGCAGCTCTGAATAACGTGAAGTGATTCTGTATGTCTGTTTAATCCTCAGTCAATGGGCAGAGTCCTTTACAAGACACGGGGACCGGGAGAGGAGGTGTCACTGCCCCAGGGGGCAAATTGATGGGGAGGAGAATGAACTTAAAACTGTTTAGTTCTATAGTTTAATGACTGCAGGAAAAAAACCTCCTCCTTCATCACTACACCATGACCTGTACACACAGCACAGTGCCAGCCTCCCCCTCACACACCATGACCTGTACACACAGCACAGTGCCAGCCTCCCCCTCACACACCATGATCTGTACACACAGCACAGTGCCAGCCTCCCCCTCACACACCATGACCTGTACACACAGCACAGTGCCAGCCTCCCCCTCACACACCATGACCTGTACACACAGCACAGTGCCAGCCTCCCCCTCACACACTATAACATGTACACACAGCACAGTGCCAGCCTTCCCCTCACACACCATGACCTGTACACACAGCACAGTGCCAGCCTCCCCCTCACACACCATGACCTGTACACACAGCACAGTGCCAGCCTCCCCCTCACACACCATGACCTGTACACACAGCAGTGCCAGCCTCCCCCTCACACACTATAACATGTACACACAGCACAGTGCCAGCCTCCCCCTCACACACTATAACATGTACACACAGCACAGTGCCAGCCTCCCCCTCACACACCATGACCTGTACACACAGCACAGTGCCAGCCTCCCCCCCACACACTATAACATGTACACACAGCACAGTGCCAGCCTCCCCCTCACACACCATGACCTGTACACACAGCACAGTGCCAGCCTCCCCCTCACACACACTACTACACCATGACATGTACACACAGCACAGTGCCAGCCTCCCCTCACACACACTACTACACCATGACATGTATACACAGCACAGTGCCAGCCTCCCCCTCACACACACTACTACACCATGACATGTATACACAGCACAGTGCCAGCCTCCCCCTCACACACACTACTACACCATGACATGTATACACAGCACAGTGCCAACCAACCCCTCACACACTACTACACCATGACATGTATACACAGCACAGTGCCAGCCTCCCCCTCACACACACTACTACACCAAGACATGTATACACAGCACAGTGCCTGCCTCCCCCTCATACACACTGTTACACCGTGACATGTATACACAGCACAGTGCCAGCCTCCCCCACACACACCATGACATGTATACACAGCACAGTGCCAGCCTTTCCCCTCACACACTGCTACACCATGACATGTATACACAGCACAGTGCCAGCCTCCCCCTCACACACTACTACACCATGACATGTATACACAGCACAGTGCCATCCTCCCCCTCACACACTACTACACCATGACATGTATACACAGCACAGTGCCAGCCTCCCCCTCACACACACTACTACACCATGACATGTATACACAGCACCAGCCTCCCCCTCACACACTACTACACCATGACATTTATACACAGCACAGTGCAGCCTCCCCCACACACACACACTACTACACCATGACATGTATACACAGCACAGTGCCAGCCTCCCCCTCACACACTGCTACACCATGACATGTATACACAGCACAGTGCCATCCTCCCCCTCACACACTACTACACCATGACATGTATACACAGCACAGTGCCAGCCTCCCCCTCACACACACACTACTACACCATGACATGTATACACAGCACAGTGCCAGCCTCCCCCTCACACACACACTACTACACCATGACATGTATACACAGCACAGTGCCTGCCTCCCCCTCATATACACTGTTACACCGTGACATGTATACACAGCACAGTGCCAGCCTCCCCCTCATACACACTGTTACACCGTGACATGTATACACAGCACAGTGCCAGCCTCCCCCTCATATACACTGTTACACCGTGACATGTATACACAGCACAGTGCCATCCTCCCCCTCACACACTACTACACCATGACATGTATACACAGCACCAGCCTCCCCCTCACACACTACTACACCATGACATGTTTATACAGCACAGTGCCAGCCTCCCCCTCACACACACACACTACTAGACGATGACATGTATACACAGCACAGTGCCAGCCTCCCCCACACAAACACACACACAACACTACTACACCATGACATGTATACACAGCACAGTGCCAGCGTCCCCCTCACACACACTACACCATGACATGTATACACAGCACAATGCCAGCCTCCCCCTCACACACCATGACATGTATACACAGCACAGTGCCAGCCTCCCCCTCACACACACACTACTACACCATGACATGTATACACAGCACAGTGCCAGCCTCCCCCTCACACACTGCTACACCATGACATGTATACACAGCACAGTGCCATCCTCCCCCTCACACACTACTACACCATGACATGTATACACAGCACAGTGCCAGCCTCCCCCTCACACACTACTACACCATGACATGTATACACAGCACAGTGCCAGCCTCCCCCTCACACACACTACTACACCATGACATGTATACACAGCACCAGCCTCCCCCTCACACACTACTACACCATGACATTTATACACAGCACAGTGCAGCCTCCCCCACACACACACACTACTACACCATGACATGTATACACAGCACAGTGCCAGCCTCCCCCTCACACACTGCTACACCATGACATGTATACACAGCACAGTGCCACCCTCCCCCTCACACACTACTACACCATGACATGTATACACAGCACAGTGCCAGCCTTTCCCCTCACACACTACTACACCATGACATGTATACACAGCACAGTGCCAGCCTCCCCCTCACACACTGCTACACCATGACATGTATACACAGCACAGTGCCATCCTCCCCCTCACACACTACTACACCATGACATGTATACACAGCACAGTGCCAGCCTCCCCCTCACACACATTACTACACCATGACATGTATACACAGCACCAGCCTCCCCCTCACACACTACTACACCATGACATTTATACACAGCACAGTGCAGCCTCCCCCACACACACACACACTACTACACCATGACATGTATACACAGCACAGTGCCAGCCTCCCCCTCACACACTGCTACACCATGACATGTATACACAGCACAGTGCCATCCTCCCCCTCACACACTACTACACCATGACATGTATACACAGCACAGTGCCAGCCTCCCCCTCACACACACACTACTACACCATGACATGTATACACAGCACAGTGCCAGCCTCCCCCTCACACACACTACTACACCATGACATGTATACACAGCACAGTGCCTGCCTCCCCCTCATATACACTGTTACACCGTGACATGTATACACAGCACAGTGCCAGCCTCCCCCTCATACACACTGTTACACCGTGACATGTATACACAGCACAGTGCCAGCCTCCCCCTCATATACACTGTTACACCGTGACATGTATACACAGCACAGTGCCATCCTCCCCCTCACACACTACTACACCATGACATGTATACACAGCACAGTGCCAGCCTCCCCCTCACACACACTACTACACCATGACATGTATACACAGCACCAGCCTCCCCCTCACACACTACTACACCATGACATGTTTATACAGCACAGTGCCAGCCTCCCCCTCACACACACACACTACTAGACGATGACATGTATACACAGCACAGTGCCAGCCTCCCCCACACACACTACTACACCATGACATGTATACACAGCACAGTGCCAGCGTCCCCCTCACACACACTACACCATGACATGTATACACAGCACAATGCCAGCCTCCCCCTCACACACCATGACATGTATACACAGCACAGTGCCAGCCTCCCCCTCACACACACACTACTACACCATGACATGTATACACAGCACAGTGCCAGCCTCCCCCTCACACACTACTACACCATGACATGTATACACAGCACAGTGCCATCCTCCCCCTCACACACTACTACACCATGACATGTATACACAGCACAGTGCCAGCCTCCCCCTCACACACTACTACACCATGACATGTATACACAGCACAGTGCCAGCCTCCCCCTCACACACACTACTACACCATGACATGTATACACAGCACCAGCCTCCCCCTCACACACTACTACACCATGACATTTATACACAGCACAGTGCAGCCTCCCCCACACACACACACTACTACACCATGACATGTATACACAGCACAGTGCCAGCCTCCCCCTCACACACTGCTACACCATGACATGTATACACAGCACAGTGCCATCCTCCCCCTCACACACTACTACACCATGACATGTATACACAGCACAGTGCCATCCTCCCCCTCACACACTACTACACCATGACATGTATACACAGCACAGTGCCAGCCTCCCCCTCACACACTACTACACCATGACATGTATACACAGCACAGTGCCAGCCTCCCCCTCACACACACTACTACACCATGACATGTATACACAGCACCAGCCTCCCCCTCACACACTACTACTACACCATGACATGTATACACAGCACCAGCCTCCCCCTCACACACTACTACACCATGACATGTTTATACAGAACAGTGCCAGCCTCCCCCTCACACACACACACACTACTACACGATGACATGTATACACAGCACAGTGCCAGCCTCCCCCACACACACACACACTACTACACCATGACATGTATACACAGCACAGTGCCAGCGTCCCCCTCACACACACTACACCATGACATGTATACACAGCACAGTGCCTGCCTCCCCCTCATACACACTGTTACACCGTGACATGTATACACAGCACAGTGCCAGCCTCCCCCTCACACACTACTACACCATGACATGTATACACAGCACAGTGCCAGCCTCCTCCTCACACACCATGACATGTATACACAGCACAGTGCCAGCCTCCCCCTCACACACACACTACTACACCATGACATGTATACACAGCACAGTGCCAGCCTCCCCCTCACACACACTACTACACCATGACATGTATACACAGCACAGTGCCAGCGTCCCCCTCACACACACTACACCATGACATGTATACACAGCACAGTGCCTGCCTCCCCCTCATACACACTGTTACACCGTGACATGTATACACAGCACAGTGCCAGCCTCCCCCTCATACACACTGTTACACCGTGACATGTATACACAGCACAGTGCCAGCCTCCCCCTCACACACTACTACACCATGACATGTATACACAGCACAGTGCCAGCCTCCCCCTCACACACCATGACATGTATACACAGCACAGTGCCAGCCTCCCCCTCACACACACACTACTACACCATGACATGTATACACAGCACAGTGCCAGCCTCCCCCTCACACACACTACTACACCATGACATGTATACACAGCACAGTGCCTGCCTCCCCCTCATATACACTGTTACCCCGTGACATGTATACACAGCACAGTGCCAGCCTCCCCCTCATACACACTGTTACACCGTGACATGTATACACAGCACAGTGCCAGCCTCCCCCTCATACACACTGTTACACCGTGACATGTATACACAGCACAGTGCCATCCTCCCCCTCACACACTACTACACCATGACATGTATACACAGCACAGTGCCAGCCTCCCCCTCACACACACTACTACACCATGACATGTATACACAGCACCAGCCTCCCCCTCACACACTACTACACCATGACATGTTTATACAGCACAGTGCCAGCCTCCCCCTCACACACACACACACTACTAGACGATGACATGTATACACAGCACAGTGCCAGACTCTCCCACACACACACACACACACTACTACACCATGACATGTATACACAGCACAGTGCCAGCCTCCCCCTCACACACCATGACATGTATACACAGCACAGTGCCAGCCTCCCCCTCACACACACACTACTACACCATGACATGTATACACAGCACAGTGCCAGCCTCCCCCTCACACACACTACTACACCATGACATGTATACACAGCACAGTGCCAGCGTCCCCCTCACACACTACTACACCATGACATGTATACACAGCACAGTGCCAGCCTCCCCCTCACACACTACTACACCATGACATGTATACACAGCACAGTGCCAGCCTCCCCCTCACACACCATGACATGACATGTATACACAGCACAGTGCCAGCCTCCCCCTCACACACCATGACATGACATGTATACACAGCACAGTGCCAGCCTCCCCCTCACACACTACTACACCATGACATGTTTATACAGCACAGTGCCAGCCTCCCCCTCACACACACTGCTATACCATGACATGTATACACAGCACAGTGCCAGCCTCCCCCTCACACACACTACTACACCATGCACAGGTACAGCGCAGACAGCGGCAGTGCCAACCTCCCCTCCCTCACTACAGAAGCTCTGGTCCCTAAAGTACTGTTATATGACCCTCTCTGTGCTGTACTCTGTAATTAGCCACCTGGATGGGGCAGTGTGGAGGGGGGGGGCTGGGTATATTTCTTTATAGAGAAGGGAGGTGGAGATGGGGTAACTAGAGAGAGGGGGTGCAGGAGGAGAGAAGAGTTGGAAGGGGGGGGGGGAGTGAAAGGAGATGAAAGAGAGGGGGAGGGAGAGGAAAGAGAGGAAGGGAGGGGGAGGCAGGAAGCAGGAGTGAGGAGAGGCCCTCATTGTTTTTAAACAATCCTGAGAAGGAGGGTTTAAAAAGTGGGATATTAATAGCTGTATACAGAGGTGCACTGGGCTACAGAGCTTACACTCCTCTGAGTACACAGGGAGCAAAGGGCCAATAGCACAACAACATATGGTAGCAAGATGTACAGAAACAGGGCTGTCGGGGGTTAGAGGACGGGAGGAATTGTAGGGGGAGCATATAAAGGGGACACCGTGATGTATTCTATAATCCTATTATAATATACTCATAATCAGCAGGAACATTCCATTGGTTTCCGTGGCGATTCTGGGGTAAAGTTCTAAAAGTGATGTAATCAGCAGGAACATTCCATTGGTTTCCATGGCGATTCTGGGGGTAAAGTTCTAAAAATGATGTAATCAGCAGGAACAATCCATTGGTTTCCATGGCGATTCTGGGGTAAAGTTCTAATAGTGATGCAATCAGCAGGAACAATCCATTGGTTTCCATGGCGATTCTGGGGTAAAGTTCTAAAAGTGATGTAATCAGCAGGAACATTCCATTGGTTTCCGTGGCGATTCTGGGGTAAAGTTCTAATAGTGATGTAATCAGCAGGAACATTCCATTGGTTTCCATGGTGACTTGATCATTTTTGGAACTCTGCGCTAGATTTGACTTTTATGAATAACCAAAAAGGAGTCAAGGTATAAAAGCTACAAAGGGTTTATGTATAAATGGGTCACCACGAGGAGCCCAGGGAACCCGGGTGTCACCACGAGGAGCCCAGGGAACCCGGGTGTCACCACGAAGAGCCCAGGGCCCCAGGTGTCACCACGAGGAGCCCAGGGAACCCGGGTGTCACCACGAGGAGCCCAGGGAACCCGGGTGTCACCACGAGGAGCCCAGGGAACCCGGGTGTCACCACGAGGAGCCCAGGGAACCCGGGTGTCACCACGAGGAGCCCAGGGAACCCGGGTGTCACCACGAGGAGCCCAGGGAACCCGGGTGTCACCACGAGGAGCCCAGGGAACCCGGGTGTCACCACGAGGAGCCCAGGGCCCCAGGACTAGGATTTTCACTTACGTATAAAACAATTCTTGCTGGAGAAAAAATAAGCCATTGACTAGTGTGATGTATTAAAAACAAGTTGGAATTTGGCGGCATCTTCTAGCAGCATTCACGCCCCTCTTACTGACCCCAGACAGACAGCTTGACATAGCAAGCAAGATGGACTAGCACTAGTGCCAATTATACTTAATACCTCAAAATAAAGCTTAGTACTGGGAATAACAGGTGAATGTGTGAGAAGTCACAGGTGAGAGAGCAGAGCTTCTTATACAAAGTAGAAGCCCTATAGAATGAGCACCACCTCAAATACAAACTAGAGGCCCTATAGAATGAGCACCACCTCAAATACAAACTAGAGGCCCTATAGAATGAGCACCACCTCAAATACAAACTAGAGGCCCAATAGAATGAGCACCACCTCAAATACAAACTAGAGGCCCTATAGAATGAGCACCACCTCAAATACAAACTAGAGGCCCTATAGAATGAGCTCCACCTCAAATACAAACTAGAGGCCCTATAGAATGAGCACCACCTCAAATACAAACTAGAGGCCCAATAGAATGAGCACCACCTCAAATACAAACTAGAGGCCCTATAGAATGAGCACCACCTCAAATACAAACTAGAGGCCCTATAGAATGAGCACCACCTCAAATACAAACTAGAGGCCCTATAGAATGAGCAACACCTCAAATACAAACTAGAGGCCCTATAGAATGAGCACCACCTCAAATACAAACTAGAGGCCCTATAGAATGAGCACCACCTCAAATACAAACTAGAGGCCCAATAGAATGAGCACCACCTCAAATACAAACTAGAGGCCCTATAGAATGAGCACCACCTCAAATACAAACTAGAGGCCCTATAGAATGAGCACCACCTCAAATACAAACTAGAGGCCCTATAGAATGAGCAACACCTCAAATACAAACTAGAGGCCCTATAGAATGAGCTCCACCTCAAATACAAACTAGAGGCCCTATAGAATGAGCAACACCTCAAATACAAACTAGAGGCCCTATAGAATGAGCACCACCTCAAATACAAACTAGAGGCCCTATAGAATGAGCAACACCTCAAATACAAACTAGAGGCCCTATAGAATGAGCACCACCTCAAATACAAACTAGAGGCCCTATAGAATGAGCAACACCTCAAATACAAACTAGAGGCCCTATAGAATGAGCTCCACCTCAAATACAAACTAGAGGCCCTATAGAATGAGCAACACCTCAAATACAAACTAGAGGCCCTATAGAATGAGCTCCACCTCAAATACAAACTAGAGGCCCTATAGAATGAGCAACACCTCAAATACAAACTAGAGGCCCTATAGAATGAGCACCACCTCAAATACAAACTAGAGGCCCTATAGAATGAGCAACACCTCAAATACAAACTAGAGGCCCTATAGAATGAGCACCACCTCAAATACAAACTAGAGGCCCTATAGAATGAGCTCCACCTCAAATACAAACTAGAGGCCCTATAGAATGAGCACCACCTCAAATATAAACTAGAGGCCCTATAGAATGAGCACCACCTCAAATACAAACTAGAGGCCCAATAGAATGAGCACCACCTCAAATACAAACTAGAGGCCCAATAGAATGAGCACCACCTCAAATACAAACTAGAGGCCCTATAGAATGAGCACCACCTCAAATACAAACTAGAGGCCCTATAGAATGAGCACCACCTCAAATACAAACTAGAGGCCCAATAGAATGAGCACCACCTCAAATACAAACTAGAGGCCCTATAGAATGAGCACCACCTCAAATACAAACTAGAGGCCCTATAGAATGAGCACCACCTCAAATACAAACTAGAGGCCCTATAGAATGAGCACCACCTCAAATACAAACTAGAGGCCCTATAGAATGAGCACCACCTCAAATACAAACTAGAGGCCCTATAGAATGAGCACCACCTCAAATACAAACTAGAGGCCCTATAGAATGAGCACCACCTCAAATACAAACTAGAGGCCCTATAGAATGAGCACCACCTCAAATACAAACTAGAGGCCCTATAGAATGAGCACCACCTCAAATACAAACTAGAGGCCCTATAGAATGAGCACCACCTCAAATACAAACTAGAGGCCCTATAGAATGAGCACCACCTCAAATACAAACTAGAGGCCCAATAGAATGAGCACCACCTCAAATACAAACTAGAGGCCCTATAGAATGAGCACCACCTCAAATACAAACTAGAGGCCCTATAGAATGAGCACCACCTCAAATACAAACTAGAGGCCCTATAGAATGAGCACCACCTCAAATACAAACTAGAGGCCCTATAGAATGAGCACCACCTCAAATACAAACTAGAGGCCCTATAGAATGAGCACCACCTCAAATACAAACTAGAGGCCCTATAGAATGAGCACCACCTCAAATACAAACTAGAGGCCCTATAGAATGAGCACCACCTCAAATACAAACTAGAGGCCCTATAGAATGAGCACCACCTCAAATACAAACTAGAGTCCCTATAGAATGAGCACCACCTCAAATACAAACTAGAGGCCCTATAGAATGAGCACCACCTCAAATACAAACTAGAGGCCCTATAGAATGAGCACCACCTCAAATACAAACTAGAGGCCCTATAGAATGAGCACCACCTCAAATACAAACTAGAGGCCCTATAGAATGAGCACCACCTCAAATACAAACTAGAGGCCCAATAGAATGAGCACCACCTCAAATACAAACTAGAGGCCCTATAGAATGAGCACCACCTCAAATACAAACTAGAGGCCCTATAGAATGAGCACCACCTCAAATACAAACTAGAGGCCCTATAGAATGAGCACCACCTCAAATACAAACTAGAGGCCCTATAGAATGAGCACCACCTCAAATACAAACTAGAGGCCCTATAGAATGAGCACCACCTCAAATACAAACTAGAGGCCCTATAGAATGAGCACCACCTCAAATACAAACTAGAGGCCCTATAGAATGAGCACCACCTCAAATACAAACTAGAGGCCCTATAGAATGAGCACCACCTCAAATACAAACTAGAGGCCCTATAGAATGAGCACCACCTCAAATACAAACTAGAGGCCCAATAGAATGAGCAACACCTCAAATACAAACTAGAGGCCCTATAGAATGAGCACCACCTCAAATACAAACTAGAGGCCCTATAGAATGAGCACCACCTCAAATACAAACTAGAGGCCCTATAGAATGAGCACCACCTCAAATACAAACTAGAGGCCCTATAGAATGAGCACCACCTCAAATACAAACTAGAGGCCCTATAGAATGAGCACCACCTCAAATACAAACTAGAGGCCCTATAGAATGAGCACCACCTCAAATACAAACTAGAGGCCCTATAGAATGAGCAACACCTCAAATACAAACTAGAGGCCCAATAGAATGAGCACCACCTCAAATACAAACTAGAGGCCCTATAGAATGAGCACCACCTCAAATACAAACTAGAGGCCCAATAGAATGAGCACCACCTCAAATACAAACTAGAGGCCCTATAGAATGAGCACCACCTCAAATACAAACTAGAGGCCCAATAGAATGAGCACCACCTCAAATACAAACTAGAGGCCCTATAGAATGAGCACCACCTCAAATACAAACTAGAGGCCCTATAGAATGAGCACCACCTTAAATACAAACTAGAGGCCCTATAGAATGAGCAACACCTCAAATACAAACTAGAGGCCCTATAGAATGAGCACCACCGGAAAATACAAACTAGAGGCCCTATAGAATGAGCACCACCTCAAATACAAACTAGAGGCCCTATAGAATGAGCACCACCTCAAATACAAACTAGAGGCCCTATAGAATGAGCACCACCTCAAATACAAACTAGAGGCCCTATAGAATGAGCAACACCTCAAATACAAACTAGAGGCCCTATAGAATGAGCTCCACCTCAAATACAAACTAGAGGCCCAATAGAATGAGCAACACCTCAAATACAAACTAGAGGCCCAATAGAATGAGCACCACCTCAAATATAAACTAGAGGCCCTATAGAATGAGCACCACCTCAAATACAAACTAGAGGCCCTATAGAATGAGCACCACCTCAAATACAAACTAGAGGCCCTATAGAATGAGCACCACCTCAAATACAAACTAGAGGCCCAATAGAATGAGCTCCACCTCAAATACAAACTAGAGGCCCTATAGAATGAGCAACACCTCAAATACAAACTAGAGGCCCTATAGAATGAGCACCACCTCAAATATAAACTAGAGGCCCTATAGAATGAGCACCACCTCAAATATAAACTAGAGGCCCTATAGAATGAGCACCACCTCAAATACAAACTAGAGGCCCTATAGAATGAGCACCACCTCAAATACAAACTAGAGGCCCTATAGAATGAGCAACACCTCAAATACAAACTAGAGGCCCTATAGAATGAGCACCACCTCAAATACAAACTAGAGGCCCTATAGAATGAGCTCCACCTCAAATACAAACTAGAGGCCCTATAGAATGAGCTCCACCTCAAATACAAACTAGAGGCCCTATAGAATGAGCAACACCTCAAATACAAAATAGAGGCCCAATAGAATGAGCACCACCTCAAATACAAACTAGAGGCCCTATAGAATGAGCACCACCTCAGTAATTGTCCAGCTGTCATTATATGAAATGTAACCAGATTGGGAACTTTACTAGATATTAATGTTAAGATAGAGTGATTGTGGGGGTTACACGAGAGGGGGTCACCAGAGCTCCATGGTCCAGCACCAAAAACAAAGTAACAAACAGAACAATATAAAACATAGTGGGTACAGCATGAAGACCCCCAGAGGAACCCACCTGAAATATTGGGGGCCAATGTGATCAGACCTCCTATAATTAGTGAGGGTTGTATAAACCATTTGGATGTGCCCCCCCAGACCCCCCAAGTATCTCCAGATTATCTTGCACTTACTGCAAATAGAAATGGCTGTTTGTAGTTAAACTTCACTCACACTTTGACAGAACAAACAATGCAGCCGCATATTAAATAGAATTAGTTCATTAAAGAGGGAATCTCCGAAGGGAACGGAGGGGAATGCAGCTGAACGAGAGATATTTTCCTCAACTCGGCTACTTTGGTCTGAAGTTTGAAATTCCCTTGTCAATCCCCTGCAATTAACTCTTTAATGAATATCATCTTTATAATTCATTGCAACTGTGATAAAGCCGAGTTCATCCGACGTCTGGATCCTGATCTATAGTATTATAATGTATAGATTTGTGCATTACATCCAGAAGAACTGACTACATTCCATACATATCATGCAGTACCTATAGAAACCCCAGTGTCCCTTACTATATACACATACATACATACATTCCAAGACACAAGTTATAACATACATATCATGCAGTACCTATAGAAACCCCAGTGTCCCTTACTATATATACATACATTCCAAAACACAAGTTATAACATACATATCATGCAGTACCTATAGAAACCCCAGTGTCCCTTACTATATATACATACATACATACATTCCAAGACACAAGTTATAACATACATATCATGCAGTACCTATAGAAACCCCAGTGTCCCTTACTATATATACATACATACATTCCAAGACACAAGTTATAACATACATATCATGCAGTACCTATAGAAACCCCAGTGTCCCTTACTATATATACACACACATACATTCCAAGACACAAGTTATAACATACATATCATGCAGTACCTATAGAAACCCCAGTGTCCCTTACTATATATACATACATACCAAGACACAAGTTATAACATACATATCATGCAGTACCTATAGAAACCCCAGTGTACCTTACTATATATACATACATTCCAAAACACAAGTTATAACATACATATCATGTAGTACCTATAGAAACCCCAGTGTCCCTTACTATATATACATACATACATTCCAAGACACAAGTTATAACATACATATCATGCAGTACCTATAGAAACCCCAGTGTTCCTTACTATATATACATACATACCAAAACACAAGTTATAACATACATATCATGCAGTACCTATAGAAACCCCAGTGTTCCTTACTCATATATTATATATATATATATATATATATATATATATATACATATATACACACACACACACATACATACATATACACACACATACATTCCAAGACAAAAGTTGTAACATACATATCATGCAGTACCTATAGAACCCCCAGTGTCCCTTACTATATATATATATATACTGCATGATCCACTATAAACATTTACACATTAAAGAAATATTAACACAGAATGATTTCACTTCTCCATAAGGGTTATCATCTTGCACACAAAGATCTTACCCCAGAATAATATACACAGACAGGGGGGATAGAGAGAGGGTAGCACTGGATTTAGGGATCTTTACCCCCAGAATAATATACACAGACAGGGGGGATAGAGAGAGGGTAGCACTGGATTTAGGGATCTTTACCCCCAGAATAATATACACAGACAGGGGGGATAGAGAGAGGCTTGCACTGGATTTAGGGATCTTTACCCCCAGAATAATATACACAGACAGGGGGGATAGAGAGAGGCTAGCACTGGATTTAGGGATCTTTACCCCCAGAATAATATACACAGACAGGGGGGATAGAGAGAGGCTAGCACTGGATTTTGGAAACTTTACACATATCAAGCTACATGTAGCTGTGCAGCCATATGTTTTACACATATATATATTTATCTCATGATATAAACCTCACCTTCCAGAGCCAGGGCGCAGGGAATCCACAGCAAGAGGAGCAGCAGATCCATATAGAGGACAAAGAGATCCCAAATCCAGGACAAATTCCAAAGAAACTCCCCCAGCTGGGACCCCCTTAACTCAGGCACACCCTGAATCTTCCAGCCTGGCAGTGGGGGGACTTCTCTAATCCACACAAACCTTGCAGCTGGGGCCCCTAGTCCAACAGTACCAGGGGGGCCCCAATCTCCGTGGCTCGTGACTAGATCCCCTGAGCAGGGAGGGGGGGCAGTGATCCTGGGGAAGTCCCACTTGTTTGCAGAGTTTGCAGAGTTTGGGGTCCCCTCCAGATACACACACAGGCTGCAGGTAGCCCCCCAGGAGTGGGAATCAGAGGAGGTGCTGGGGGTCCTGCAGGATCTGATCTCAGTGCAACTCCACATCCATCCCAACAGCTCTCACTGGGAATACTGGGCTAGACTGGGACAGACTGGGAGCGCAGGACACGCCCACTGCTGCCTGATTGGCTGGACAAGTTTGAGCTGATTAACAATGAATGAGATGCATGGAAGAGAGAGAAAGAGACAGCCAGAGAGGGAAAGAGACAGCCAGAGAGGGAAAGAGACAGAAAGAGACAGCCAGAAAGAGAAAGAGACAGCCAGAGAGGGAAAGAAACAGCCAGAGAGAGAAAGAGACAGCCAGAGAAAGAAAGAGACGGCCAGAGAGAGAAAGAGACAGTCAGAGAGGGAAAGAGACAGCCACAGACAGAAAGAGACAGCCAGAGAGAGAAAGAGATAGCCAGAGAGGGAAAGAGACAGCCAGAGAGAGAAAGAGACAGCCAGAGAGAGAGAAAGAGACAGCCAGAGAGGGAAAGAGACAGCCAGAGAGAGAAAGAGACAGCCAGAGAGGGAAAGAGACAGCCAGAGAAAGAAAGAGACAGCCAAAGAGGGAAAGAGACAGCCAGAGAGGGAAAGAGACAGCCACAGACAGAAAGAGACAGCCACAGACAGAAAGAGACAGCCAGAGAGAGAGAGAGAAAGAGACATCCAGAGAGAGAAAGAGACAGCCAAAGAGAGAGAAAGAGACAGCCAGAGAGAGAAAGAGACAGCCAGAGAGGGAAAGAGACAGCCAGAGAGAGAAAGAGACAGGCAGAGAGGGAAAGAGACAGCCAGAGAAAGAAAGAGACAGCCAAAGAGGCAAAGAGACAGCCAGAGAGGGAAAGAGACAGCCACAGACAGAAAGAGAGAGCCACAGAGAGAAAGAGACAGCATGAGAGGGAAAGAGACAGCCACAGACAGAAAGAGACAGTCAGAGAGAGAATGAGACAGCCAGAGAGGGAAAGAGACAGCCAGAGAAAGAAAGAGACAGCCAAAGAGGGAAAGAGACAGCCAGAGAGGGAAAGAGACAGCCACAGACAGAAAGAGACAGCCACAGACAGAAAGAGACAGCCAGAGAGAGAGAGAGAAAGAGACATCCAGAGAGAGAAAGAGACAGCCAAAGAGAGAGAAAGAGACAGCCAGAGAGAGAAAGAGACAGCCAGAGAGGGAAAGAGACAGCCAGAGAGAGAAAGAGACAGCCAGAGAGGGAAAGAGACAGCCAGAGAAAGAAAGAGACAGCCAAAGAGGCAAAGAGACAGCCAGAGAGGGAAAGAGACAGCCACAGACAGAAAGAGAGAGCCACAGAGAGAAAGAGACAGCATGAGAGGGAAAGAGACAGCCACAGACAGAAAGAGACAGTCAGAGAGAGAATGAGACAGCCAGAGAGGGAAAGAGACAGCCAGAGAAAGAAAGAGACAGCCAAAGAGGGAAAGAGACAGCCAGAGAGGGAAAGAGACAGCCACAGACAGAAAGAGACAGCCACAGACAGAAAGAGACAGCCAGAGAGAGAGAGAGAAAGAGACATCCAGAGAGAGAAAGAGACAGCCAAAGAGAGAGAAAGAGACAGCCAGAGAGAGAAAGAGACAGCCAGAGAGGGAAAGAGACAGCCAGAGAGAGAAAGAGACAGCCAGAGAGGGAAAGAGACAGCCAGAGAAAGAAAGAGACAGCCAAAGAGGCAAAGAGACAGCCAGAGAGGGAAAGAGACAGCCACAGACAGAAAGAGAGAGCCACAGAGAGAAAGAGACAGCATGAGAGGGAAAGAGACAGCCACAGACAGAAAGAGACAGTCAGAGAGAGAATGAGACAGCCAGAGAGGGAAAGAGACAGCCAGAGAGAGAAAGAGACAGCCAGAGAGAGAGAGAAAGAGACAGCCAGAGTGAGAAAGAGACAGCCAAAGAGAGAGAAAGAGACAGCCAGAGAGGGAAAGAGACAGCCAGAGAGAGAAAGAGACAGCCAGAGAGGGAAAGAGACAGTCAGAGAGAGAAAGAGACAGCCAGAGAGGGAAAGAGACAGCCAGAGAGAGAAAGAGACAGCCACAGAGAGAGAAAGAGATAGCCAGAGAGGGAAAGAGACAGCCAGAGAGAGAAAGAGACAGCCAGAGAGGGAAAGAGACAGTCAGAGAGAGAAAGAGACAGCCAGAGAGGGAAAGAGACAGCCACAGAGAGAAAGAGACAGCCAGAGAGAGAAATAGACAGTCAGAGAGGGAAAGAGACAGCCAGAGAGAGAAAGAGACAATCAGAGAGAGAAAGAGACCGCCAGAGAGGGAAAGAGACAGCCACAGAGAGAAAGAGACAGCCAAAGAGAGAGAAAGAGACAGCCAGAGAGGGAAAGAGACAGTCAGAGAGAGATTGAGACAGCCAGAGAGGGAAAGAGACAGCCACAGAGAGAAAGAGACCGCCAGAGAGAGAAAGAGACAGCCATAGAGGGAAAGAGACAGCCAGAGAGGGAAAGAGACAGCCAGAGAGAGAAAGAGATAGCCAGAGAGAGAAAGAGACCGCCAGAGAGAGAAAGAGACCGCCAGAGAGAGAAAGAGACAGCCAGAGAGGGAAAGAGACAGCCAGAGAGAGAAAGAGACAGCCAGAGAGGGAAAGAGAGAGAAAGAGACAGCCAGAGAGAGAAAGAGACAGCCAGAGAGGGAAAGAGACAGCCAGAGAGAGAAAGAGACAGCCAGAGAGAGAGAAAGAGACAGCCAGAGAGAGAAAGAGACAGCCAAAGAGAGAGAAAGAGACAGTCAGAGAGGGAAAGAGACAACCAGAGAGAGAAAGAGACAGCCAGAGAGGGAAAGAGACAGTTAGAGAGAGAAAGAGACAGCCAGAGAGAGAAAGAGACAGTCAGAAAAAGAGACACCTAGAGAGAGAGAGAGAGAGAGAGAGCATAAGACAAGGAAAGAGACTGCTAGCGAGAGAGACAAAAAGAAAGCCAGAGAGAGGGATAGAAACAAAGAACATTTGTAATGACACACTTGTTACTGGAATCTAGTTAATTTGCATATCAAGCTAAATGTGATGTCATCAACACCAGACACCACAGACGCACCAAATACAATTTCTCTCATGGATACCATTCTGCTACTTACACAATGTCATTTGTCATGATTTCCAGTGTGCACAATGCTCACAAACAGATCTACAAACATACTTCACCTTAATATACCCCAAAATATCACAGTATATCAAAATATACACCATAATATCACAATATATCAAAATATACCCCAAAATATCACAATATATCAACATTTACTCCAAAATATCACAATATATCAAAATATACCCCACAATATCACAGTATATCATATATCAAAATATACACCATAATATCACAATATATCAAAATATACCCCAAAATATCACAATATATCAAAATATACACCATAATATCACAATATATCAAAATATACACCATAATATCACAATATATCAAAATATACCCCAAAATATCACAATATATCAAAATATACACCATAATATCACAATATATCAAAATATACACCATAATATCACAGTATATCAAAATATACACCAAAATATCACAATATATCAAAATATACACCAAAATATCACAATATATCAAAATATACACCAAAATATCACAATATATCACAATATACACCATAATATCACAATATATCAAAATATACACCAAAATATCACAATATATCAAAATATACACCAAAATATCACAATATATCAAAATATACCCCAAAATATCACAATATATCACAATATACCCCAAAATGTCACAATATATCAAAATATACCCCAAAATATCACAATATACCCCAAAATGTCACAATATATCAAAATATACCCCAAAATATCACAATATATCAAAATATACCCCAAAATGTCACAATATATCAAAATATACCCCAAAATATCACAATATATCACAATATACCCCAAAATGTCACAATATATCAAAATATACCCCAAAATATCACAATATATCAAAATATACCCCAAAATATCACAATATATCAAAATATACCCCAAAATATCACAGTATATCAAAATATACCCCAAAATATCACAGTATATCAAAATATACACCATAATATCACAATATATCAAAATATACCCCAAAATATCACAATATATCAACATTTACTCCAAAATATCACAATATATCAAAATATACCCCAAAATATCACAATATATCAAAATATACCCCAAAATATCACACTATATCACAATATACCCCAAAATGTTACAATATATCAAAATATACCCCAAAATATCACAATATATCAAAATATACCCCAAAATATCACAATATATAACAGAATATCACACACTATATCACAATATGCCAGAGAGATGAGATGGTTTAATGGGGAATTTAAACAGAGGAGTGTAGGAGTGTGTGCAGTATTGTTACTGTATATATAGTATTCTGTGTGCAGTATTATCCTCTGTTACTGTATATATAGAATTCTGTGCGCAGTATAGTCCTCTGTTACTGTACATATAGTATTCTGTGGTCAGTATTATCCTCTGTTACTGTATATATAGTATTCTGTGTGCAGTATTATCCTCTGTTACTGTATATATAGAATTCTCTGTGCAGTATTATCCTCTGTTACTGTATATATAGTATTCTGTGCAGTATTATCCTCTGTTACTGTATATATAGTATTCTGTGCAGTATTATCCTCTGATACTGTATATATAGTATTCTGTGCAGTATTATCCTCTGTTACTGTATATATAGTATTCTGTGTGCAGTATTATCCTCTGTTACTGTATATATAGTATTCTGTGCAGTATTATCCTCTGTTACTGTATATATAGTATTCTGTGCAGTATTATCCTCTGTTACTGTATATATAGTATTCTGTGTGCAGTATTATCCTCTGTTACTGTATATATAGTATTCTGTGCAGTATTATCCTCTGTTACTGTATATATAGTATTCTGTGTGCAGTATTATCCTCTGTTACTGTATATATAGTATTCTGTGCAGTATTATCCTCTGTTACTGTATATATAGAATTCTGTGCGCAGTATAGTCCTCTGTTACTGTATATATAGTATTCTGTGGGCAGGATTATACTCTGTTACTGTATATATAGTATTCTGTGTGCAGGATTATACTCTGTTACTGTATATATAGTATTCTGTGTGCAGTATTATCCTCTGTTACTGTATATATAGTATTCTGTGCGCAGTATTATCCTCTGTTACTGTATATATAGCATTCTGTGCGCAGTGTTATCCTCTATTACTGTATATATAGTATTCTGTGCAGTATTATCCTCTGTTACTGTATATATAGTATTCTGTGTGCAGGATTGTCCTCTGTTACTGTATATATAGTATTCTGTGGGCAGGATTGTCCTCTGTTACTGTATATATAGTATTCTGTGCAGTATTATCCTCTGTTACTGTATATATAGTATTCTGTGCAGTATTATCCTCTGTTACTGTATATATAGTATTCTGTGGGCAGGATTATCCTCTATTACTGTATATATAGTATTCTGTGCAGTATTATCCTCTGTTACTGTATATATAGTATTCTGTGTGCAGGATTGTCCTCTGTTACTGTATATATAGTATTCTGTGGGCAGGATTATACTCTGTTACTGTATATATAGTATTCTGTGCGCAGTATTATCCTCTGTTACTGTATATATAGTATTCTGTGTGCAGTATTATCCTCTGTTACTGTATATATAGTATTCTGTGTGCAGTATTATCCTCTGTTACTGTATATATAGTATTCTGTGCAGTATTATCCTCTGTTACTGTATATATAGTATTCTGTGGGCAGGATTGTCCTCTATTACTGTATATATAGTATTCTGTGCAGTATTATCCTCTGTTACTGTATATATAGTATTCTGTGTGCAGTATTATCCTCTGTTACTGTATATATAGTATTCTGTGCAGTATTATCCTCTGTTACTGTATATATAGTATTCTGTGGGCAGGATTATCCTGTTACTGTATATATAGCATTCTGTGCAGTATTATCCTCTGTTACTGTATATATAGTATTCTGTGCAGTATTATCCTCTGTTACTGTATGTATAGTATTCTGTGGGCAGGATTATCCTCTGTTACTGTATATATAGTATTCTGTGCGCAGTATTATCCTCTGTTACTGTATATATAGTATTCTGTGCGCAGTATTATCCTCTGTTACTGTATATATAGTATTCTGTGCAGTATTATCCTCTGTTACTGTATGTATAGTATTCTGTGGGCAGGATTGTCCTCTGTTACTGTATATATAGTATTCTGTGGGCAGGATTATACTCTGTTACTGTATATATAGTATTCTGTGTGCAGTATTATCCTCTGTTACTGTATATATAGTATTCTGTGCGCAGTATTATCCTCTGTTACTGTATATATAGTATTCTGTGGGCAGGATTGTCCTCTGTTACTGTATATATAGTATTCTGTGGGCAGGATTATACTCTGTTACTGTATATATAGTATTCTGTGTGCAGTTTATCCTCTGTTACTGTATATATAGTATTCTGTGCGCAGTATTATCCTCTGTTACTGTATATATAGTATTCTGTGGGCAGTATTATCCTCTGTTACTGTATATATAGTATTCTGTGGGCAGGATTATCCTCTGTTACTGTATATATAGTATTCTGTGCGCAGTATTATCCTCTGTTACTGTATATATAGTATTCTGTGGGCAGGATTATCCTGTTACTGTATATATAGCATTCTGTGCAGTATTATCCTCTGTTACTGTATATATAGTATTCTGTGGTCAGTATTATTCTCTGTTTCTGTATATATAGTATTCTGTGGGCAGGATTATCCTCTGTTACTGTATATATAGTATTCTGTGTGCAGTATTATCCTCTGTTACTGTATATATAGTATTCTGTGTGCAGTATTATCCTCTGTGACTGTATAGTATTCTGTGTGCAGTATTATCCTATATATATATATATATATATATATATATATATATATATATATGTGACTGTATATATAGTATTCTGTGTGCAGTATTATCCTCTGTTACTGTATATAGTATTCTGTGTACAGTATTATCCTCTGTTACTCTTAATTATACAGATTATTTCCTGTGTGTTTGTGTTACAAAGAATATGTCCTGTGTATGTTTGTTATACAGAATATATATGTTTGATGTGTTATATAGAATATATCCTGTATATGTGTGTTATACAGAGATCGTGCTGTGTGTATCACAGTGATGTGTGTGTTATGCATAGATCAACCTGTGTGTATTGCAGTGATGTGTGTGTGTTATACAGAGATCGTGCTGTGTGTATCGCAGTGATGTGTGTGTGTTATACTGAGATCGTGCTGTGTGTATCGCAGTGATGTGTGTGTGTTATACAGAGATCGTCCTGTGTGTATCGCAGTGATGTGTGTGTGTGTTATACAGATATCATCCTGTGTGTATGGCAGTGATGTGCGTGTTATACAGAGATCGTGCTGTGTGTATGGCAGTGATGTGTGTGTGTGTTATACAGAGATCGTGCTATGTGTATCGCAGTTATGTGTGCGTGTTATACAAAGATCGTCCTGTGTGTATCGCAGTGATGTGTGTGTGTTATACACAGATCGTCCTGTGTGTATGGCAGTGATGTGCGTGTTATACAGAGATCGTGCTGTGTGGATGGCAGTGATGTATGTGTGTTATACAGAGATCATCCTGTGTGTATGGCAGTGATGTATGTGTGTTATACAGAGATCGTGCTGTGTGTATCGCAGTGATGTGTGTGTGTTATACAGAGATCGTGCTGTGTGTATGGCATAGATGTGTGTGTGTGTTATACAGAGATCGTGCTGTGTGTATCGCAGTGATGTGCGTGTTATACAGAGATCGTGCTGTGTGTATGACAGTGATGTATGTGTGTTATACAGAGATCGTGCTGTGTGTATCGCAGTGATGTGTGTGTGTTATACAGAGATCGTGCTGTGTGTATCGCAGTGATGTGCGTGTTATACAGAGATCGTGCTGTGTGTATCGCAGTTATGTATGTGTGTTATACAGAGATCGTGCTGTGTGTATGGCAGTGATGTGTGTGTGTTATACAGAGATCGTCCTGTGTGTATCGCAGTGATGTGTATGTGTTATACAGAGATCGTGCTGTGTGTATGGCAGTGATGTATGTGTGTTATACAGAGATCGTGCTGTGTGTATGGCAGTGATGTATGTGTGTTATACAGAGATCATGCTGTGTGTATGGCAGTGATGTGTGCGTGTTATACAGAGATCGTGCTGTGTGTATGGCAGTGATGTATGTGTGTTATACGGAGATCGTGCTGTGTGTATGGCAGTGATGTGTGTGTGTTATACAGAGATCGTCCTGTGTGTATCACAGTGATGTGTGTGTGTTATACAGAGATCGTGCTGTGTGTATGGCAGTGATGTGCGTGTTATACAGAGATCGTGCTGTGTGTATGGCAGTGATGTATGTGTGTTATACAGAGATCATCCTGTGTGTATGGCAGTGATGTATGTGTGTTATACAGAGATCATGCTGTGTGTATGGCAGTGATGTGCGTGTTATACAGAGATCGTGCTGTGTGTATGGCAGTGATGTGTGCGTGTTATACAGAGATCGTGCTGTGTGTATGGCAGTGATGTATGTGTGTTATACAGAGATCGTGCTGTGTGTATGGCAGTGATGTGTGTGTGTGTTATACAGAGATCGTGCTGTGTGTATGGCAGTGATGTATGTGTGTTATACAGAGATCGTGCTGTGTGTATGGCAGTGATGTGTGTGTGTGTTATACAGAGATCGTGCTGTGTGTATGGCAGTGATGTGTATGTGTTATACAGAGATCGTGCTGTGTGTATGGCAGAGATGTATGTGTGTTATACAGAGATCGTGCTGTGTGTATGGCAGTGATGTGTGTGTGTGTTATACAGAGATCGTGCTGTGTGTATGGCAGTGATGTGTGTGTTATACAGAGATCGTGCTGTGTGTATCGCAGTGATGTGTGTGTGTTATACAGAGATCGTGCTGTGTGTATGGCAGTGATGTGTGTGTGTGTTATACAGAGATCGTGCTGTGTGTATCGCAGTGATGTGCGTGTTATACAGAGATCGTGCTGTGTGTATGACAGTGATGTATGTGTGTTATACAGAGATCGTGCTGTGTGTATCGCAGTGATGTGTGTGTGTTATACAGAGATCGTGCTGTGTGTATCGCAGTGATGTGCGTGTTATACAGAGATCGTGCTGTGTGTATCGCAGTTATGTATGTGTGTTATACAGAGATCGTGCTGTGTGTATGGCAGTGATGTGTGTGTTATACAGAGATCGTGCTGTGTGTATGGCAGTGATGTGTGTGTTATACAGAGATCGTGCTGTGTGTATCGGAGTGATGTGTGTGTTATACAGAGATCGTGCTGTGTGTATCGCAGTGATGTGTGTGTTATACAGAGATCGTGCTGTGTGGATGGCAGTGATGTGTGTGTTATACAGAGATCGTGCTGTGTGTATCGCAGTGATGTGTGTGTTATACAGAGATCGTGCTGTGTGTATCGCAGTGATGTGTGTGTGTGTTATACAGAGATCATGCTGTGTGTATGGCAGTGATGTGTGTGTGTTATACAGAGATCGTGCTGTGTGTATGGCAGTGATGTGTGTGTGTGTTATACAGAGATCGTGCTGTGTGTATGGCAGAGATGTATGTGTGTTATACAGAGATCGTGCTGTGTGTATGGCAGTGATGTGTGTGTGTTATACAGAGATCGTCCTGTGTGTATCGCAGTGATGTGTATGTGTTATACAGAGATCGTGCTGTGTGTATGGCAGTGATGTATGTGTGTTATACAGAGATCGTGCTGTGTGTATGGCAGTGATGTATGTGTGTTATACAGAGATCGTGCTGTGTGTATGGCAGTGATGTGTGCGTGTTATACAGAGATCGTGCTGTGTGTATGGCAGTGATGTGTGTGTGTTATACAGAGATCGTGCTGTGTGTATGGCAGTGATGTGTGTGTGTTATACGGAGATCGTGCTGTGTGTATGGCAGTGATGTGTGTGTGTTATACAGAGATCGTGCTGTGTGGATGGCAGTGATGTGCGTGTTATACAGAGATAGTGCTGTGTGTATGGCAGTGATGTATGTGTGTTATACAGAGATCATCCTGTGTGTATGGCAGTGATGTATGTGTGTTATACAGAGATCATGCTGTGTGTATGGCAGTGATGTGCGTGTTATACAGAGATCGTGCTGTGTGTATGGCAGTGATGTGTGTGTGTTATACAGAGATCGTGCTGTGTGTATCGCAGTGATGTATGTGTGTTATACAGAGATCGTGCTGTGTGTATGGCAGTGATGTGTGTGTGTGTTATACAGCGATCGTGCTGTGTGTATGGCAGTGATGTGTGCGTGTTATACAGAGATTGTGCTGTGTGTATGGCAGAGATGTATGTGTGTTATACAGAGATCGTGCTGTGTGTATGGCAGTGATGTGTGTGTGTGTTATACAGAGATCGTGCTGTGTGTATGGCAGTGATGTGTGTGTTATACAGAGATCGTGCTGTGTGTATGGCAGTGATGTGTGTGTTATACAGAGATCGTGCTGTGTGTATGGCAGTGATGTGTGTGTGTTATACAGAGATTGTGCTGTGTGTATCGCAGTGATGTGTGTGTGTTATACAGAGATCGTGCTGTGTGTATCGCAGTGATGAATGTGTGTTATACAGAGATCGTGCTGTGTGTATGGCAGTGATGTGTGTGTGTGTTATACAGAGATCGTGTTGTGTGTATGGCAGTGATGTGTGTGTGTTATACAGAGATCGTGCTGTGTGTATGGCAGTGATGTGTGTGTTATACAGAGATCGTGCTGTGTGTATGGCAGTGATGTGTGTGTTATACAGAGATCGTGCTGTGTGTATCGCAGTGATGTGTGTGTTATACAGAGATCGTGCTGTGTGGATGGCAGTGATGTGTGTGTTATACAGAGATCGTGCTGTGTGTATCGCAGTGATGTGTGTGTTATACTGAGATCGTGCTGTGTGTATCGCAGTGATGTGTGTGTGTGTTATACAGAGATCATGCTGTGTGTATGGCAGTGATGTGTGTGTGTTATACAGAGATCGTGCTGTGTGTATGGCAGTGATGTGTGTGTGTGTTATACAGAGATCGTGCTGTGTGTATGGCAGAGATGTATGTGTGTTATACAGAGATCGTGCTGTGTGTATGGCAGTGATGTGTGTGTGTGTTATACAGAGATCGTGCTGTGTGTATCGCAGTGATGTGTGTGTGTTATACAGAGATCGTCCTGTGTGTGTGTTATACAGAGATCGTCCTGTGTGTATGGCAGTGATGTGCGTGTTATACAGAGATCGTGCTGTGTGGATGGCAGTGATGTATGTGTGTTATACAGAGATCATCCTGTGTGTATGGCAGTGATGTATGTGTGTTATACAGAGATCGTGCTGTGTGTATCGCAGTGATGTGTGTGTGTTATACAGAGATCGTGCTGTGTGTATGGCAGTGATGTGTGTGTGTGTTATACAGAGATCGTGCTGTGTGTATCGCAGTGATGTGCGTGTTATACAGAGATCGTGCTGTGTGTATGACAGTGATGTATGTGTGTTATACAGAGATCGTGCTGTGTGTATCGCAGTGATGTGTGTGTGTTATACAGAGATCGTGCTGTGTGTATCGCAGTGATGTGCGTGTTATACAGAGATCGTGCTGTGTGTATCGCAGTTATGTATGTGTTATACAGAGATCGTGCTGTGTGTATGGCAGTGATGTGTGTGTGTTATACAGAGATCGTCCTGTGTGTATCGCAGTGATGTGTATGTGTTATACAGAGATCGTGCTGTGTGTATGGCAGTGATGTATGTGTGTTATACAGAGATCGTGCTGTGTGTATGGCAGTGATGTATGTGTGTTATACAGAGATCGTGCTGTGTGTATGGCAGTGATGTGTGCGTGTTATACAGAGATCGTGCTGTGTGTATGGCAGTGATGTGTGTGTGTAATACAGAGATCGTGCTGTGTGTATGGCAGTGATGTGTGTGTGTTATACAGAGATCGTCCTGTGTGTATCGCAGGAATGTGTGTGTTATACAGACATCGTGCTGTGTGTATGGCGGTGATGTGTGTGTGTGTTATACAGAGATCGTCCTGTGTGTATCGCAGTGATGTGTGTGTTATACAGAGATCGTGCTGTGTGTATGGCAGTGATGTATGTGTGTTATACAGAGATAGTGCTGTGTGTATGGCAGTGATGTGTGTGTGTTATAAAGAGATCGTGCTGTGTGTATGGCAGTGATGTATGTGTGTTATAAAGAGATCGTGCTGTGTGTATGGCAGTGATGTATGTGTGTTATACAGAGATCGTGCTATGTGTATGGCAGTGATGTGTGTGTGTTATACAGAGATCGTCCTGTGTGTATCGCAGTGATGTGTGTGTGTTATACAGAGATCGTGCTGTGTGTATGGCAGTGATGTGCGTGTTATACAGAGATCGTGCTGTGTGTATGGCAGTGATGTATGTGTGTTATACAGAGATCATCCTGTGTGTATGGCAGTGATGTATGTGTGTTATACAGAGATCATGTTGTGTGTATGGCAGTGATGTGCGTGTTATACAGAGATCGTGCTGTGTGTATGGCAGTGATGTATGTGTGTTATACAGAGATCATCCTGTGTGTATGGCAGTGATGTATGTGTGTTATACAGAGATCGTGCTGTGTGTATGGCAGTGATGTATGTGTGTTATACAGAGATCGTGCTGTGTGTATGGCAGTGATGTGTGTGTGTGTTATACAGAGATCGTGCTGTGTGTATGGCAGTGATGTGTGCGTGTTATACAGAGATCGTGCTGTATGTATGGCAGAGATGGATGTGTGTTATACAGAGATCGTGCTGTGTGTATGGCAGTGATGTGTGTGTGTGTTATACAGAGATCGTGCTGTGTGTATGGCAGTGATGTGTGTGTTATACAGAGATCGTGCTGTGTGTATGGCAGTGATGTGTGTGTTATACAGAGATCGTGCTGTGTGTATGGCAGTGATGTGTGTGTTATACAGAGATCGTGCTGTGTGTATCGCAGTGATGTGTGTGTGTTATACAGAGATCGTGCTATGTGTATCGCAGTGATGAATGTGTGTTATACAGAGATCGTGCTGTGTGTATGGCAGTGATGTGTGTGTGTGTTATACAGAGATCGTGCTGTGTATATGGCAGTGATGTGTGTGTGTTATACAGAGATCGTGCTGTGTGTATGGCAGTGATGTGTGTGTTATACAGAGATCGTGCTGTGTGTATGGCAGTGATGTGTGTGTTATACAGAGATCGTGCTGTGTGTATGGCAGTGATGTGTGTGTGTTATACAGAGATCGTGCTGTGTGTATGGCAGTGATGTGTGTGTGTTATACAGAGATCGTGCTGTGTGTATCGCAGTGATGTGTGTGTGTTATACAGAGATCGTGCTGTGTGTATCGCAGTGATGAATGTGTGTTATACAGAGATTGTGCTGTGTGTATGGCAGTGATGTGTGTGTGTGTTATACAGAGATCGTGCTGTGTGTATGGCAGTGATGTGTGTGTGTGTTATACAGAGATCGTGCTGTGTGTATGGCAGTGATGTGTGTGTGTTATACAGAGATCGTGCTGTGTGTATGGCAGTGATGTGTGTGTTATACAGAGATCGTGCTGTGTGTATGGCAGTGATGTGTGTGTTATACAGAGATCGTGCTGTGTGTATGGCAGTGATGTGTGTGTTATACAGAGATCGTGCTGTGTGTATCGCAGTGATGTGTGTGTTATACAGAGCTCGTGCTGTGTGTATGGCAGTGATGTGTGTGTTATACAGAGATCGTGCTGTGTGTATCGCAGTGATGTGTGTGTTATACAGAGATCGTGCTGTGTGTATCGCAGTGATGTGTGTGTGTGTTATACAGAGATCATGCTGTGTGTATGGCAGTGATGTGTGTGTGTTATACAGAGATCGTGCTGTGTGTATGGCAGTGATGTGTGTGTGTGTTATACAGAGATCGTGCTGTGTGTATCGCAGTGATGTGTGTGTGTGTTATACAGAGATCGTGCTGTGTGTATCGCAGTGATGTGTGTGTGTGTTATACAGAGATCGTGCTGTGTGTATGGCAGTGATGTGTGTGTGTGTTATACAGAGATCGTGCTGTGTGTATGGCAGTGATGTATGTGTTATACAGAGATCGTGCTGTGTGTATGGCAGTGATGTGTGTGTTATACAGAGATCGTGCTGTGTGTATCGCAGTGATGTGTGTGTTATACAGAGATCGTGCTGTGTGTATGGCAGTGATGTGTGTGTGTGTTATACAGAGATCGTGCTGTGTGTATGGCAGTGATGTATGTGTTATACAGAGATCGTGCTGTGTGTATCGCAGTGATGTGTGTGTGTTATACAGAGATCGTGCTGTGTGTATCGCAGTGATGTGTGTGTTATACAGAAATCGTGCTGTGTGTATGGCAGTGATGTGTGTGTGTGTTATACAGAGATCGTGCTGTGTGTATCGCAGTGATGTGTGTGTTATACAGAGATCGTGTGGTTTTCCTAATTGAACATGTATTATTTATATATTATATGATTGTTCTGTACTGACTGCCGGTTGCCAGGATATTATCATGCGTTTCCCCACCTGTGTGTACCCCAAAACTAACATATCTCATAGCCTGCCCCCAAAACCAGAATAACTGCCTGTACCCCAACATCTAACCATAGCCTGCCCCCCAAAACCAGAATAACAGCCTGTACCCCAACATCTAACCATAGCCTGCCCCCCAAAACCAGAATAACTGCCTGTACCCCAACATCTAACCATAGCCTGCCCCCCAAAACCAGAATAACTGCCTGTACCCCAACATCTAACCATAGCCTGCCCACCCAAAACCAGAATAACTGCCTGTACCCCAACATCTAACCATAGCCTGCCCCCCAAAACCAGAATAACTGCCTGTACCCCAACATCTAACCATAGCCTGCCCACCCAAAACCAGAATAACTGCCTGTACCCCAACATCTAACCATAGCCTGCCCCCCAAAACCAGAATAACTGCCTGTACCCCAACATCTAACCATAGCCTGCCCACCCAAAACCAGAATAACTGCCTGTACCCCAACATCTAACCATAGCCTGCCCACCCAAAACCAGAATAACTGCCTGTACCCCAACATCTAACCATAGCCTGCCCCCCAAAACCAGAATAACTGCCTGTACCCCAACATCTAACCATAGCCTGCCCCCCAAAACCAAAATAACAGCCTGTACCCCAACATCTAACCATAGCCTGCCCACCCAAAACCAGAATAACTGCCTGTACCCCAACATCTAACCATAGCCTGCCCACCCAAAACCAGAATAACTGCCTGTACCCCAACATCTAACCATAGCCTGCCCCCCAAAACCAGAATAACTGCCTGTACCCCAACATCTAACCATAGCCTGCCCCCCAAAACCAAAATAACAGCCTGTACCCCAACATCTAACCATAGCCTGCCCACCCAAAACCAGAATAACTGCCTGTACCCCAACATCTAACCATAGCCTGCCCCCCAAAACCAGAATAACTGCCTGTACCCCAACATCTAACCATAGCCTGCCCCCCAAAACCAGAATAACTGCCTGTACCCCAACATCTAACCATAGCCTGCCCCCCAAAACCAGAATAACTGCCTGTACCCCAACATCTAACCATAGCCTGCCCCCCAAAACCAAAATAACTGCCTGTACCCCAACATCTAACCATAGCCTGCCCCCCAAAACCAAAATAACAGCCTGTACCCCAACATCTAACCATAGCCTGCCCCCCAAAACCAAAATAACAGCCTGTACCCCAACATCTAACCATAGCCTGCCCCCCAAAACCAGAATAACTGCCTGTACCCCAACATCTAACCATAGCCTGCCCCCCAAAACCAGAATAACTGCCTGTACCCCAACATCTAACCATAGCCTGCCCCCCAAAACCAGAATAACTGCCTGTACCCCAACATCTAACCATAGCCTGCCCCCCAAAACCAAAATAACAGCCTGTACCCCAACATCTAACCATAGCCTGCCCCCCAAAACCAGAATAACTGCCTGTACCCCAACATCTAACCATAGCCTGCCCCCCAAAACCAAAACAATGTATACATACCTGTCACCCCACAACCTTCCAAAACCATATACTCTGTACCCCCATGTCTCCATTCAGTAATGCAATGGCCTGCGCCTCCACATATCCACCCCAAAACATTCCCTAATATATTTATTACCTGACAGCCTTCCTAACGCACACCCTGTTCATGTCCTTCGTATGTTACCCCCTTAGTGTTACCCCTTAACCCATTCATGTCCACTCTGCCTGTTAATATAGAAGTCTGTGGCCACTCAGTGTGGAACCTGCTCACATTCCTCCAGGGCTTTCCTTATCTCAGCCAAATAAATTAGCTGGTCTTGTTTGACATGCTCTCCCAGAAGGCTTTATTGGGGGCTGTAAATCACTGGTCTTAAGGAAGTGAACAATTTGGAACAAATGAAGTTTGAAAGAAGAGGACAGGCAGCTCCAGAAGCACTCCTTAATTAACACAATGCAATAAGAGGCTTTATAACAAAGCTTTAAAACCCTACTGTATATAATAACATGTATTAACACACACACACTCACACACATATATATATATTGGATTCTACGTGTGTTGGTTAAATCAAAACAGCATCCTTGTTTATTTAGACAGTTTTCTCACAGCCAAAGTGTTATTGGGGATGGGAAAGGTATTCTGGGCTAGAGTTCTAAAAGTAATGTAATCAGCAGGAACATTCCATTGGTTTCCGTGGCGATTCTGGGGTAAAGTTCTAAAAGTAATGTAATCAGCAGGAACATTCCATTGGTTTCCATGGTGATTCTGGGCTAGAGTTCTAAAAGTGATGTAATCAGCAGGAACTTTCCATTGGTTTCCATGGTGATTCTGGGGTAAAGTTTTAAAAGTGATGTAATCAGCAGGAACATTCCATTGGTTTCCATGGTGATTCTGGGGTAAAGTTCTAAAAGTGATGTAATCAGCAGGAACTTTCCATTGGTTTCCATGGTGATTCTGGGGTAAAGTTCTAATAGTGATGTAATCAGCAGGAACATTCCATTGGTTTCCATGGTGATTCTGGGGGTAAAGTTCTAAAAGTGATGTAATCAGCAGGAACTTTCCATTGGTTTCCATGGTGATTCTGGGGTAAAGTTCTAATAGTGATGTAATCATCAGGAACATTCCATTGGTTTCCATGGTGATTCAGGGGGTAAAGTTCTAAAAGTGATGTAATCATCAGGAACATTCCATTGGTTTCCATGGTGATTCTGGGGTAAAGTTCTAATAGTGATGTAATCATCAGGAACATTCCATTGCGTCACCGAGGGAGGTTTTAAAGGACAACCTGCAGGAAGCAAGGGTTAAAAATAATGTCCCTTCCCCCAATTACAGACACACCGGTTTACTTTTGGATATGCCTCAGAGTCGAGGCAGAGCCAGATGGGAGGCTGGTGCACTCTGAAAGTGTCAGCAAGCCTGCACTGCCAATCTGAGTGGGGGCTTGCCCACCCGTCTGGATGGAGCAGGGGTCTCTCTCTGCACTAGAAGAGACCTGACAGGGCTGTCTGATTTTCAGGGAGAATCATGTTCCCGGAAGTTTATTCCAAGTGACTGAGGAACCATGTACTTAGGGACCCCCACTGGCAACCTATCCCCCCAATAAGAGACTCAACACCAGATTGGAGTTCGAAGGCCACAGCGTTTATTCCAAACACACTGTAACAATGTTATACTTTACTCAACTTTATAAAACATATATAATAACATATATGAAAACACAGGGCCGATCCTAGTGGTTTTATTTATTCCTATGATGCTCAGCCAACATGGGAGACTGTTTGCTGGCTAGCAGAATGAGTTTTTACTACCATTTTACTACCATACTACCCATGATTCCCAACCAGCCAAAGTCTCTCATTAGTCTGGCTGAGCATCATTGGAAAAGAAGTACACAATGAGTGATAAATAATATTCCACCAAGTCAGTCACTCACATGTCTCTCTCTCTCCCCATACCCTCATGTCTGTCTCTCTCTCCCCATACCCTCATGTCTGTCTCTCTCCCCATACCCTCATGTCTGTCTCTCTCTCCCCATACCCTCATGTCTGTCTCTCTCCCCATACCCTCATGTCTGTCTCTCTCTCCCCATACCCTCATGTCTGTCTGTCTCTCCCCGTACCCTCATGTCTGTCTGTCTCTCCCCATACCCTCATGTCTGTCTATCTCTCCCCGTACCCTCATGTCTGTCTGTCTCTCCCTGTACCCTCATGTCTGTCTGTCTCTCCCTGTACCCTCATGTCTGTCTGTCTCTCCCTGTACCCTCATGTCTGTCTCTCTCTCCCCGTACCCTCATGTCTGTCTGTCTCTCCCTGTACCCTCATGTCTGTCTGTCTCTCCCTGTACCCTCATGTCTGTCTCTCCCTCCCCGTACCCTCATGTCTGTCTCTCTCTCCATTCATGCTCCATGTCTGTCTCTCTCCACTCATACTCCATGTCTGTCTGTCTCTCACTCTGCACTCATTCCCCATGTCTGTCTCTCACTCTGCACTCATTCCACATGTCTGTCTCTCACTCTGCACTCATTCCCCATGTCTGTCTCTCACTCTGCACTCATTCCCCATGTCTGTCTCTCACTCTGCACTCATTCCCCATGTCTGTCTCTCACTCTGCACTCATTCCACATGTCTGTCTCTCACTCTGCACTCATTCCCCATGTCTGTCTCTCACTCTGCACTCATACCACATGTCTGTCTCTCACTCTGCACTCATTCCACATGTCTGTCTCTCACTCTGCACTCATTCCACATGTCTGTCTCTCACTCTGCACTCATTCCCCATGTCTGTCTCTCACTCTGCACTCATTCCCCATGTCTGTCTCTCACTCTGCACTCAGTCCACATGTCTGTCTCTCACTCTGCACTCATTCCACATGTCTGTCTCTCACTCTGCACTCATTCCACATGTCTGTCTCTCACTCTGCACTCATTCCACATGTCTGTCTCTCACTCTGCACTCATTCCCCATGTCTTTTCGCACTCTCCACTCATTGCCCATGTTTGTCTCTCTCCACTCATACCCCATGTTTGTCTCTCTCCACTCATACCCCATGTCTGTCTGTCACACCCATATCTTTCTTCTATACCTCCTACCTACCATGTATTTGTCTCTTCCCATGTCATCACTGTGCACGGAAAGAGCAGAAAGCGCTGACTGAGGTCTAAGGGGAAACATGGCGCCGATCTGCAGAGCTGGCTCTGAGAGGCAGCAAAGCAGCACATGGGCAGCCCATTTCCAGATGTGTACTTAGGGTACACTTTGCCATTAACATAAGCAACAGCCAGTTTGCCTATTAACAATGCTACAGTTTGCCCAATAAAAATGCCAGTTCGTCCATTAAAATACGCCAGTTTCCCCAGTAATATGCCAGTTATTTTGCCCATTAATAAGCCACAGACAGTTTGTCCATTAATATACAACAGCCAATTTGCCCACTGATATGTCACAGACAGTTTGTCCATTAATATACAACAGCCAATTTGCCCACTGATATGTCACAGACAGTTTGTCCATTAATATACAACAGCCAATTTGCCCACTGATATGCCACAGACAGTTTGTCCATTAATATACAACAGCCAATTTGCCCACTGATATGTCACAGACAGTTTGTCCATTAATATACAACAGCCAATTTGCCCACTGATATGTCACAGACAGTTTGTCCATTAATATACAACAGCCAATTTGCCCACTGATATGTCACAGACAGTTTGTCCATTAATATACAACAGCCAATTTGCCCACTGATATGTCACAGACAGTTTTCCCATTTATATACCAATGCTAGTTTTGCCAATTAATAGGCTACAGCCAATATGCCACAGTTAGTTTACCCAATAAAAGCACAATCTCCTCTCCTGCCTTCCCCAGTACTCACCCTGCTGCTGCTCTCGCGTCCCCGGCCGTCTCCTCCGCACAGTCTTCCCTCTACGCACGCTGAGTGCAGGAGGCGGGAAATAGACGCCAGCTGGTTGGGGGCTGGTGCCCTCCATGTGATAAATTGATGAGCGCAGTGAGGGCCCCGGGCAAGAACACACTTACACACAGCCACACATAAATACACACAGTCATACATAAATACACACAGTCACACATAGATACACACAGTCACACAAACACAGTTACACACTTAGTCACCCTCACAGACATACATTTACACAGACACCCTTATACACACTGTCACACATACATAAATACACACAGTCATACATAAATACACACAGTCATACATAAATACACAGTCACACATAAATACACAGTCACACATAAATACACAGTCACATATAAATACACACAGTCATACATTAATACACACAGTCACACAAACACAGTTACACACTTAGTCCCCCTCACAGACATACATTTACACAGACACCCTTATACACACTGTCACACATACATAAATACACACACAGCCACCTTTACACACTTAGACACAGGATACACGTGCACAGACACTCATGTACACACACTTACACAGACAATAACACACACATAGTTATACACATTGACACACACATACACACTTATACACATTCACACACACTTACACAGACAGTAACACACACATAGTTATACACATTGACACACACATACACACTTATACACATACACACACACTTACACAGACAGTAACACACACATAGTTATACACATTGACACACACATACACACTTATACACATACACACACACTTACACAGACAGTAACACACACATAGTTTTACACATTGACACACACATACACACTTATACACATACACACACACTTACACAGACAGTAACACACACATAGTTATACACATTGACACACACATACACACTTATATACATACACATACACTTCCACACTTTCTTTCTTTTTTTATTTTACATTTTAACAACCCCCCCCAAACTGTTATCACCTCCTCCTCCTGACAGTGCACCCAGCGTAGCCCTCCCTGTGAGGACCACCCAGATAACTCCTCAGGAACCTGCCCTGGAGGATATTGTGCACTGCCGCCCATTGGACAGTGCACCCAGCGTAGCCTTCCTTGTGAGGACCACCCAGATAACTCCTCAGGAACCTGCCCTGGAGGAGATTGTGCACTGCCGCCCATTGGACAGTGCTCCCAGCATAGCCCTCCCTGTGAGGATCACCCAGATAACTCCTCAGGAACCTGCCCTGGAGGAGATTGTGCACTGCCGCCCATTGGACAGTGCACCCAGCGTAGCCCTCCCTGTGAGGACCACCCAGATAACTCCTCAGGAACCTGCCCTGGAGGAGATTGTGCACTGCCGCCCATTGGACAGTGCACCCAGCGTAGCCCTCCCTGTGAGGACCACCCAGATAACTCCTCAGGAACCTGCCCTGGAGGAGACCGTGCACTGCTGCCCATTGGACAGTGCACCCAGCGTAGCCCTCCCTGTGAGGACCACCCAGATAACTCCTCAGGAACCTGCCCTGGAGGAGATTGTGCACTGCCACCCATTGGACAGTGCACCCAGCGTAGCCCTCCCTGTGAGGACCACCCAGATAACTCCTCAGGAACCTGCCCTGGAGGAGATTGTGCACTGCCGCCCATTGGATAGTACACCCAGCGTAGCCCTCCCTGTGAGGACCACCCAGATAACTCCTCAGGAACCTGCCCTGGAGGATATTGTGCACTGCCGCCCATTGGACAGTGCACCCAGCGTAGCCCTCCCTATGAGGACCACCCAGATAACTCCTCAGGAACCTGCCCTGGAGGAGACCGTGCACTGCCGCCCATTGGACAGTGCACCCAGCGTAGCCCTCCCTGTGAGGACCACCCAGATAACTCCTCAGGAACCTGCCCTGGAGGAGACCGTGCACTGCCGCCCATTGGACAGTGCACCCAGCGTAGCCCTCCCTGTGAGGACCACCCAGATAACTCCTCAGGAACCTGCCCTGGAGGAGATTGTGCACTGCCGCCCATTGGACAGTGCACCCAGCGTAGCCCTCCCTGTGAGGACCACCCAGATAACTCCTCAGGAACCTGCCCTGGAGGAGACCGTGCACTGCCGCCCATTGGACAGTGCACCCAGCATAGCCCTCCCTGTGAGGACCACCCAGATAACTCCTCAGGAACCTGCCCTGGAGGAGACCGTGCACTGCCGCCCATTGGACAGTGCACCCAGCGTAGCCCTCCCTGTGAGGACCACCCAGATAACTCCTCAGGAACCTGCCCTGGAGGATATTGTGCACTGCCGCCCATTGGTCAGTGCACCCAGCGTAGCCCTCCCTGTGAGGACCACCCAGATAACTCCTCAGGAACCTGCCCTGGAGGAGACCGTGCACTGCCGCCCATTGGACAGTGCACCCAGCGTAGCCCTCCCTGTGAGGACCACCCAGATAACTCCTCAGGAACCTGCCCTGGAGGAGATTGTGCACTGCTGCCCATTGGACAGTGCACCCAGCGTAGCCCTCCCTGTGAGGACCACCCAGATAACTCCTCAGGAACCTGCCCTGGAGGAGATTGTGCACTGCCGCCCATTGGTCAGTGCACCCAGCGTAGCCCTCCCTGTGAGGATCACCCAGATAACTCCTCAGGAACCTGCCCTGGAGGATATTGTGCACTGCCGCCCATTGGACAGTGCACCCAGCGTAGCCCTCCCTATGAGGACCACCCAGATAACTCCTCAGGAACCTGCCCTGGAGGAGATTGTGCACTGCCGCCCATTGGACAGTGCACCCAGCGTAGCCCTCCCTATGAGGACCACCCAGATAACTCCTCAGGAACCTGCCCTGGAGGAGATTGTGCACTGCCGCCCATTGGACAGTGCACCCAGCGTAGCCCTCCCTGTGAGGGCCACCTCCTGCTCAGGAGCTCTTAGGACCCCCTGCCACGCCACGGGAATGCCTAACCCAAAAACAGGGGAGGGAGGGAAATCAGCTTGGGCAAAATTGTGGTAATGAGCAAATTCTAAAACCCCCCAGCTTGTTATACCAATTTCCCCCCCACTCGTATAGGGGATACCTAATGTATACCCAGCCTGTCACTCAAACAGGATCTGATCTGGGCCTAGTCATGGAGCCCTAATCCCCTGATCTGGGCCTAGTCACTGAGCCCTAATCCCCTGATCTGGGCCTAGTCATGGAGCCCTGATCCCCTGATCTGGGCCTAGTCATGGAGCCCTAATCCCCTGATCTGGGCCTAGTCACGGAGCCCTAATCCCCTGATCTGGGCCTAGTCACGGAGCCCTAATCCCCTGATCTGGGCCTAGTCAAGGAGCCCTAATCCCCTGATCTGGGCCTAGTCATGGAGCCCTAATCCCCTGATCTGGGCCTAGTCATGGAGCCCTAATCCCATGATCTGGGCTTAGTCATGGAGCCCTAATCCCCTGATCTGGGCCTAGTCATGGAGCCCTAATCCCCTGATCTGGGCCTAGTCACGGAGCCCTAATCCCCTGATCTTGGCCTAGTCACGGAGCCCTAATCCCCTGATCTGGGACTAGTCACGGAGCCCTAATCCCCTGATCTGGGCCTAGTCATGGAGCCCTAATCCCCTGATCTGGGCCTAGTCATGGAGCCCTAATCCCCTGATCTGGGCCTAGTCACAGAGCCCTAATCCCCTGATCTGGGCCTAGTCACGGAGCCCTAATCCCCAGATCTGGGCCTAGTCATGGAGCCCTAATCCCCTGATCTGGGCCTAGTCATGGAGCCCTAATCCCCTGATCTGGGCCTAGACATGGAGCCCTAATCCCCTGATCTGGGCCTAGTCACAGAGCCCTAATCCCCTGATCTGGGCCTAGTCATGGAGCCCTAATCCCCTGATCTGGGCCTAGTCACGGAGCCCTAATCCCCTGATCTGGGCCTAGTCACGGAGCCCTAATCCCCTGATCTGGGCCTAGTCACGGAGCCCTAATCCCCTGATCTGGGCCTAGTCACGGAGCCCTAATCCCCTGATCTGGGCCTAGTCATGGAGCCCTAATCCCTTGATCTGGGCCTAGTCACGGAGCCCTAATCCCCTGATCTGGGCCTAGTCATGGAGCCCTAATAGAAACATAGAAACATAGAATGTGTCGGCAGATAAGAACCATTCGGTCCTTCTAGTCTGCCCAATTTTTTTTGAGTACTTTTATTAGTCCCCCGTTCCCGGTCTTATAGCTAGGATAGCCTTACAGGGAGTGCAGAATTATTAGGCAAGTTGTATTTTTGAGGATTAATTTTATTATTGAACAACAACCATGTTCTCAATGAACCCAAAAAACTCATTAATATCAAAGCTGAATATTTTTGGAAGTAGTTTTTAGTTTGTTTTTAGTTTTAGCTATTTTAGGGGGATATCTGTGTGTGCAGGTGACTATTACTGTGCATAATTATTAGGCAACTTAACAAAAAACAAATATATACCCATTTCAATTATTTATTTTTACCAGTGAAACCAATATAACATCTCAACATTCACAAATATACATTTCTGACATTCAAAAACAAAACAAAAACAAATCAGTGACCAATATAGCCACCTTTCTTTGCAAGGACACTCAAAAGCCTGCCATCCATGGATTCTGTCAGTGTTTTGATCTGTTCACCATCAACATTGCGTGCAGCAGCAACCACAGCCTCCCAGACACTGTTCAGAGAGGTGTACTGTTTTCCCTCCTTGTAAATCTCACATTTTATGATGGACCACAGGTTCTCAATGGGGTTCAGATCAGGTGAACAAGGAGGCCATGTCATTAGATTTTCTTCTTTTATACCCTTTCTTGCCAGCCACACTGTGGAGTACTTGGACGCGTGTGATGGAGCATTGTCCTGCATGAAAATCATGTTTTTCTTGAAGGATGCAGACTTCTTCCTGTACCACTGCTTGAAGAAGGTGTCTTCCAGGAACTGGCAGTAGGACTGGGAGTTGAGCTTGACTCCATCCTCAACCCGAAAAGGCCCCACAAGCTCATCTTTGATGATACCAGCCCAAACCAGTACTCCACCTCCACCTTGCTGGCGTCTGAGTCGGACTGGAGCTCTCTGCCCTTTACCAATCCAGCCACGGGCCCATCCATCTGGCCCATCAAGACTCACTCTCATTTCATCAGTCCATAAAACCTTAGAAAAATCAGTCTTGAGATATTTCTTGGCCCAGTCTTGACGTTTCAGCTTGTGTGTCTTGTTCAGTGGTGGTCGTCTTTCAGCCTTTCTTACCTTGGCCATGTCTCTGAGTATTGCACACCTTGTGCTTTTGGGCACTCCAGTGATGTTGCAGCTCTGAAATATGGCCAAACTGGTGGCAAGTGGCATCGTGGCAGCTGCACGCTTGACTTTTCTCAGTTCATGGGCAGTTATTTTGTGCCTTGGTTTTTCCACACGCTTCTTGCGACCCTGTTGACTATTTTGAATGAAACGCTTGATTGTTCGATGATCACGCTTCAGAAGCTTTGCAATTTTAAGAGTGCTGCATCCCTCTGCAAGATATCTCACTATTTTTGACTTTTCTGAGCCTGTCAAGTCCTTCTTTTGACCCATTTTCCCAAAGGAAAGGAAGTTGCCTAATAATTATGCACGCCTGATATAGGGTGTTGCTGTCATTAGACCACACCCCTTCTCATTACAGAGATGCACATCACCTAATATGCTTAATTGGTAGTAGGCTTTCGAGCCTATACAGCTTGGAATAAGACAACATGCATAAAGAGGATGATGTGGTCAAAATACTCATTTGCCTAATAATTCTGCACTCCCTGTATACCTATCCCACGCATGCTTAAAATCCTTGACTGTGTTTACCTCTACCACTTCTGCTGGCAGGCTATTCCATACATCCACTACACTCTCAGTAATGTAATACTTCCTGACATTACTTTTAAATCGTTGCCCCTCTAATTTAAGACTATGTCCTCTAGTTGTGGTAGTTTTTCTTCTTTTAAATATACTCTCTTCCTTTACTGTGTTGATTCCCTTTATTACTGAATTAGTCTGCCTGGATCATCGCTGTATTAGACTGCCTGGGATCATCACTGTATTAGAGTGCCTGTGATCATTAATGTATTAGAGTGCCTGTGATCATTACTGTATTAGACTGCATGGGATCATTACTGTATTAGACTACCTGGGATAATTACTGTTTAGACTACCTGTGAGTATCAGTGTATTAGACTGCCTGGGAACATCACTGTATTAGACTGCCTGGGATCATTACTGTTTTAGATTGCCTGGGATCATCACTGTATTATAGTGCCTGGGATCATCACTGTATTAGAGTGCCTGGGATCATTACTGTATTAGAGTGCCTGTGTTCATTACTGTATTAGACTGCCTGGGATCATCACTGTATTAGACTGCCTGGGATCATCGCTGTATTAGACTGCCTGGGATTATCGCTGTATTAGACTTCCTGGAATCATCGCTGTATTAGACTGCCTGGGATTATTGCTGTATTAGAGTGCCTGTGATCATTACTGTATTAGACTGCCTGGGATCATCACTGTATTAGACTGCCTGGGATCATCGCTGTATTAGACTGCCTGGGATTATCGCTGTATTAGACTTCCTGGAATCATCGCTGTATTAGACTGCCTGGGATTATCGCTGTATTAGAGTGCCTGTGATCATTACTGTATTAGACTGCCTGGGATCATCACTGTATTAGACTGCCTGGGATCATCGCTGTATTAGGCTGCCTGGAATCATCTCTGTATTAGACTGCCTGGAATCGTCGCTGTATTAGACTGCCTGGGATCATCACTGTATTAGACTGCCTGGGATCATCGCTGTATTAGACTGCCTGGGATTATCGCTGTATTAGACTGCCTGGAATCATCGCTGTATTAGACTGCATGGGATTATCGCTGTATTAGAGTGCCTGTGATCATTACTGTATTAGACTGCCCGGGATCATCACTGTATTAGACTGCCTGGGATCATCACTGTATTAGACTGCCTGGGATCATCGCTGTATTAGACTGCCTGGGATCATCGCTGTATTAGACTGCCTGGGATCATCGCTGTATTAGACTGTCAGGAAGGATCTATGCAGATAGGATTCAAGACAGAACAGACAAGTCTCCAATTAGTGATAGTAAAATACACTTCATATAAATAACACCTGCGTACATATGAGGAAACCTGAAAGTGGCGAGGTGGGCGACACACTGCGATTGCAGGTCCTCTTTCAACAGCGAATTAAAATACATATAAAAGCGAAATAAAATGGAAAGTCTGGAGATAAGCAGGTAAGTCCAGTCCACGCTGCGCGTTTCGCCTGTTGCGGCTTCGACCGGGCGTCTGGACCCCCTGCATTGCACTGCCGGATATATATCCTGGTTGTAGAAAACACTTCCGTGTGCGTCAGACGTCCTTCCGCGTATGTCATAATCACGCGACATGTTGACCCATAACACCCATATCACCCATATCACCCATAATACCCATAACACCCATAATACCTATAATACCCATAATAACCATAACACCCATAACACCCATATCACACATAATACCTATAATACCCATAATAACCATAACACCCATAACACCCATAATACCCATAACACCCATGACACCCATAATACCCATGACACCCATAACACCCATGACACCCATGACACCCATAATACCCATTGGCTTTCTGTATCCCAGATATCATTTAGTGGGAGAAACACATAATGCGAAACAAAAACGAAAGGAAAATGACTGTCAACATGTCGCGTGATTATGACATACGCGGAAGGACGTCTGACGCACACGGAAGTGTTATCTACAACCAGGATATATATCCGGCAGTGCAATGCAGGGGGTCCAGACGCCTGGTCGAAGCCGCAACAGGCGAAACGCGCAGCGTGGACTGGACTTACCTGCTTATCTCCAGACTTTCCATTTTATTTCGCTTTTATATGTATTTTAATTCGCTGTTGAAAGAGGACCTGCAATCGCAGTGTGTCGCCCACCTCGCCACTTTCAGGTTTCCTCATATGTACGCAGGTGTTATTTATATGAAGTGTATTTTCCTATCACTAATTGGAGACTTGTCTGTATATCTATAGTAGTTGGGCCTTTAATCAGACAGAAGTTGGAAGCGACTCTTTAATTCACATTGATCAGGACGGGGTTTATGTTGTATAGTGTGTTGTCTATTCCGACTGTCTTTCCAATGCCTGTGAGACTGTGGCCCCCGGGGGACTGAACTCTAATCCCAGCTGTTAGAAGGGAGATGTCCCATCGGCCCCAGGGAGACCTCCCTGTGGATCTGTATATAAACCAGTGTTCATTGCCCTGGACAATCAAAGCTTTCCTGTTACTCCATTGGGTTAGATGGTCTGTGTCTGTCTGGCTTCCTGAGATATACGTCCAGTGATGGTGCGGACCCCCTATAACATATTATAACCCCCGTACACACATTAGTGACACTCCGGAGACCCCCATAGGCAAAAGAATACCTGATTTACATATGGGGCTGCATGGTGGTGGCGGAGAAGTGTGGAGCATTACATATAAAGAGACTGCCCAATATCGTGACAACTGCTGGGAATTTCAGACTTCAGCCCAAACTAGCCGAGCTGGAAAAATTCTCCAATGCAACTCGGCTACTTTGGGCTGAAGTTTGAAATTCCCGTCTCAGTTCCCTGCGATTCTCTGTCTACTGAGTAGATCTTCTTGTAAGGTTATAATCCGCCCCCAGCACTGCCATAGTGACTCGTCCTTATACAAACAGTCCTGAGTCTACACTCTACAGAGGGAAAATAAGACCCAATAATAGGACGAAGAATCCAGAATAAAGCGTTTTATAGAAATAACGGCAGGTTTGGGTTCATTGTCAGACTAGATGGACCGAAGGGTTCTTATCTGCCGACACATCCTATGTATAATGTAAAGATTGGGGAAAAACAAAAATAACAGTGTTTAATTGTCGCTCTTTGATTCAATAGCTCTATCAGGGGATGTTCCATCATCTGACCCTAGATTCTAAACAACATGTCCGCCACCTGATAGAGCTATACAGAGCAAAGATTCTAAACAACATGTCTGCCCCTGATAGAGCTATACAGAGCAAAGATTCTAAACAACATGTCCACCCCATGATAGAGCTATACAGAGCAAAGATTCTAAACAACATGTCCACCCCCTGATAGAGCTATACAGAGCAAAGATTCTAACAACATGTCCGCCCCCTGATAGAGCTATACAGAGCAAAGATTCTAAACATGTCCACCCCATGATAGAGCTATACAGAGCAAAGATTCTAAACAACATGTCCACCCCCTGATAGAGCTATACAGAGCAAAGATTCTAAACAACATGTCCACCCCCTGATAGAGCTATACAGAGCAAAGATTCTAAACAACATGTCCACCCCCTGATAGAGCAATACAGAGCAAAGATTCTAAACAACATGTCCTCCCCTGATAGAGCTATACAGAGCAAAGATTCTAAACAACATGTCCTCCCCCTGATAGAGCTATACAGAGCAAAGATTCTAAACAACATGTCCTCCCCCTGATAGAGCTATACAGAGCAAAGATTCTAAACAACATGTCCGCCACCTAGGGTTGCCACCTGGCTGGTAATTTACCGGCACAGCCGGTATTTGAGGTCTGGAAGCCGGGGCCGGTATACCTAATATACCGGCAATGCAAAGCCCGGTATTTCCCTTGGTGTAGCAGCGTTATGCTGCTGCTGGATCTCCCCCACGTGCAGAGCCTTCTGCCCTCCAGGACACTGTCCCCGAATCATGCTGGGAGAGATACAGCAGCAGCATACTGACCTGCTCTGTGCTACGGACCTGCCTGGAGCTCCGCACCCTGCAAGCTGCACTGACCCACACCCCATGGAAGGACCTGACAGCTAGAGACCCCTCCATGACAGGGACAGGGAGAGAGACTGAGAGAGAGAGTGAAAGTGACAGTCTGTGAGAGAGAGAGAGTGAAAGTGACAGTCTGTGAGTGAAAGTGACAGTCTGTGAGTGAAAGTGACAGTGACAGTCTGTGAGAGAGAGTAAGTGAAAGTCTCTGTGTGTGAGAGAGAGAGCAGAGACTGTGAGAGAGAGAGAGCAGAGACTGTGAGAGGGAGAGAGAGAGAGCAGAGACTGTGAGAGAGAGAGCAGAGACTGTGAGAGAGAGAGAGAGAGAGAGCAGAGACTGTGTGAGAGAGAGAGCAGAGACTGTGAGAGGGAGAGAGCAGAGACTGTGAGAGGGAGAGAGAGAGAGCAGAGACTGTGAGAGAGAGAGCAGAGACTGTGAGAGGGAGAGAGCAGAGACTGTGAGAGGGAGAGAGAGAGAGCAGAGACTGTGAGAGAGAGAGCAGAGACTGTGAGAGGGAGAGAGAGAGAGCAGAGACTGTGAGAGAGAGAGCAGAGACTGTGAGAGGGAGAGAGAGAGCAGAGACTGTGTGAGAGAGAGAGTGCAGAGACTGTGTGTGAGAGAGAGTGCAGAGACTTGTGTGTGAGAGAGAGTGCAGAGACTTGTGTGTGAGAGAGAGTGCAGAGACTTGTGTGTGAGAGAGAGAGCAGAGACTGTGTGTGAGAGAGAGAGCAGAGACTGTGTGTGAGAGAGAGAGCAGAGACTGTGTGTGAGAGAGAGAGCAGAGACTGTCTGTGAGAGAGAGCAGAGACTGTGTGTGAGAGAGAGAGCAGAGACTGTGAGAGAGAGTGAGTGAAAGTGACAGTCTGTGAGAGAGAGAGCAGAGACTGTGTGTGAGAGAGAGAGCAGAGACTGTGTGTGAGAAAGAGAGCAGAGACTGTGTGTGAGAGAGAGTGCAGAGATTGTGTGTGAGAGAGAGAGCAGAGACTGTGAGAGAGAGTGAGTGAAAGTGACAGTCTGTGAGAGAGAGAGCAGAGACTGTGTGTGAGAGAGAGAGCAGAGACTGTGTATGAGAGAGAGTGCAGAGACTGTGTGTGTGAGAGAGAGCAGAGACTGTGTGTCTGAGAGAGAGCAGAGACTGTGTGTCTGAGAGAGAGCTGAGACTGTGTGTCTGAGAGAGAGCAGAGACTGTCTGTGAGAGAGAGAGCAGAGACTGTCTGTGAGAGAGAGCAGAGACTGTGTGTGAGAGAGAACAGAGACTGTCTGTGAGAGAGAGAGCAGAGACCATGAGAGAGAGTGAGAGAGAGAGAGCAGAGACTGTGTGTGAGAGAGAGCAGAGACTGTGTGTGAGAGAGAGAGCAGAGACTGTGTGTCTGAGAGAGAGCAGAGACTGTGTGTCTGAGAGAGAGCAGAGACTGTGTGTCTGAGAGAGAGCAGAGACTGTGTCTGAGAGAGAGCAGAGACTGTGTCTGAGAGAGAGCAGAGACTGTGTGTCTGAGAGAGAGCAGAGACTGTGTGTGAGAGAGAGAGCAGAGACTGTGTGTGAGAGAGAGAGCAGAGACTGTGTGTGTGAGAGAGAGCAGAGACTGTGTGTGAGAGAGAGAGCAGAGACTGTGTGTGAGAGAGAGAGCAGAGACTGTGTGTGTGAGAGAGAGAGCAGAGACTGTGTGTGAGAGAGAGCAGAGACTGTGTGTGTGAGAGAGAGCAGAGACTGTGTGTGAGAGAGAGAGCAGAGACTGTGTGTCTGAGAGAGAGCAGAGACTGTGTGTCTGAGAGAGAGCAGAGACTGTGTGTCTGAGAGAGAGCAGAGACTGTCTGTGAGAGAGAGAGCAGAGACTGTCTGTGAGAGAGAGCAGAGACTGTGTGTGAGAGAGAACAGAGACTGTCTGTGAGAGAGAGAGCAGAGACCATGAGAGAGAGTGAGAGAGAGAGAGCAGAGACTGTGTGTGAGAGAGAGCAGAGACTGTGTGTCTGAGAGAGAGCAGAGACTGTGTGTCTGAGAGAGAGCAGAGACTGTGTGTCTGAGAGAGAGCAGAGACTGTGTGTGAGAGAGAGAGCAGAGACTGTGTGTGAGAGAGAGAGCAGAAACTGTCTGTCTGAGAGGGAGCAGAGACTGTCTGTGAGAGAGAGTGAGAGAGAGCAGAGACTGTGTGAGAGAGAGAGAGCAGAGACTGTGTGTGAGAGAGAGAGCAGAGACTGTGTGTCAGAGAGAGCAGAGACTGTGTGTCTGAGAGAGAGCAGAGACTGTGTGTCTGAGAGAGAGCAGAGACTGTGTGTGTGAGAGAGAGCAGAGACTGTGTGTCTGAGAGAGAGCAGAGACTGTGTGTGAGAGAGAGAGCAGAGACTGTGTGTGAGAGAGAGAGCAGAGACTGTGTGTGAGAGAGAGAGCAGAGACTGTCTGTGAGAGAGAGAGCAGAGACTGTGTGTGAGAGAGAGAGCAGAGACTGTCTGTCTGAGAGAGAGCAGAGACTGTGAGAGAGAGTGAGAGAGAGCAGAGACTGTGTGTGAGAGAGAGAGCAGAGACTGTGTGTGAGAGAGAGCAGAGACTGTGTGTGAGAGAGAGAGCAGAGACTGTGTGTGAGAGAGAGCAGAGACTGTCTGTGAGATTGAGAGCAGAGACTGTCTGTGAGAGAGAGAGCAGAGACTGTCTGTGAGAGAGAGAGCAGAGACTGTGTGTGAGAGAGAGTGCAGAGACTGTGTGAGAGAGAGAGTGCAGAGACTGTCTGTGAGAGAGAGAGAGCAGAGACTGTGTGTGAGAGAGAGTGCAGAGACTGTGTGAGAGAGAGAGTGCAGAGACTGTCTGTGAGAGAGAGCAGAGACTGTGTGTGAGAGAGAACAGAGACTGTGTGTGAGAGCGAGAGAGCAGAGACTGTCTGTGAGAGCGAGAGAGCAGAGACTGTCTGTGAGAGAGAGAGCAGAGACTGTGTGTGAGAGAGAACAGAGACTGTCTGTGAGAGAGAGAGCAGAGACCGTGAGAGAGAGTGAGAGAGAGAGAGCAGAGACTGTGTGTGAGAGAGAGCAGAGACTGTCTGTGAGAGAGAGAGCAGAGACCGTGAGAGAGAGTGAGAGAGAGAGAGCAGAGACTGTCTGTGAGAGAGAGAGCAGAGACTGTGTGTGAGAGAGAGTGCAGAGACTGTGTGAGAGAGAGAGTGCAGAGACTGTCTGTGAGAGAGAGCAGAGACTGTGTGTGAGAGAGAACAGAGACTGTGTGTGAGAGCGAGAGAGCAGAGACTGTCTGTGAGAGCGAGAGAGCAGAGACTGTCTGTGAGAGAGAGAGCAGAGACTGTGTGAGAGAGAGAACAGAGACTGTCTGTGAGAGAGAGAGCAGAGACCGTGAGAGAGAGAGAGCAGAGACTGTGTGTGAGAGAGAGCAGAGACTGTCTGTGAGAGAGAGAGCAGAGACCGTGAGAGAGAGTGAGAGAGAGAGAGCAGAGACTGTCTGTGAGAGAGAGAGCAGAGACCGTGAGAGAGAGTGAGAGAGAGCAGAGACTGTGTATGAGAGAGAGCAGAGACTGTCTGTGAGAGCGAGAGAGCAGAGACTGTCTGTGAGAGAGCGAGAGAGAGAGCAGAGACTGTGAGAGCGAGAGAGAGAGCAGAGACTGTGAGAGCGAGAGAGAGCAGAGACTGTCTGTGAGAGAGAGAGCAGAGACTGTCTGTGAGAGAGAGAGCAGAGACTGTCTGTGAGAAAGAGAGCAGAGACTGTCTATGAGAGAGAGAGCAGAGACTGTCTGTGAGAGAGAGAGCAGGGACTGTCTATGAGAGAGAGAGCAGAGAGTGTCTGTGAGAGAGAGAGCAGAGACTGTCTATGAGAGAGAGAGCAGAGACTGTCTATGAGAGAGAGAGCAGAGACTGTCTGTGAGAAAGAGAGCAGAGACTGTCTATGAGAGAGAGAGCAGAGACTGTCTGTGAGAGAGAGAGTGAGAGAGAGAGCAGAGACTGTGTGTGAGAGAGAGAGTGAGAGAGAGAGCAGAGACTGTGTGTGAGAGAGAGCAGAGACTGTCTGTGTGAGAGAGTGAGAGCAGAGACAGTCTGTGAGAGAGAGAGCAGAGACTGTCTGTGAGAGAGAGAGCAGAGACTGTGTGTGAGAGAGAGCAGAGACTGTCTGTGTGAGAGAGTGAGAGCAGAGACTGTCTGTGAGAGACACAGAGAGAGACTGTGAGAGAGAGAGACTGTCAGAGACTGAGTGAGAGAGTGAAAGTAACAATCTGTGAGAGAGAGAGCAAAGAGAGAGACTGTGAGAGAATGAGAGAGCAGAGAGAGACTGTCTGTGAGAGAATGAGAGAGTGACAGTCTGTAACACACACACACACTTCTCACTGGCATGATATAGAAATAATATATATCATTTCAGTGATAATCCGCCCCCTTTCTGGCTCCACCTCTCATGGCCCCTCCCTCTTGTAGCTCCGCCCACACACGGACGGTATTTTTTGGAGGAAAAGGTGGCAACCCTACCGCCACCTGATAGAGCTATACAGAGCAAAGATTCTAAACAACATGTCCGCCCCCTGATAGAGCTATACGGAGCAAAGATTCTAAACAACATGTCCGCCCCCCGATAGAGCTATACGGAGCAAAGATTCTAAACAACATGTCCGCCCCCCGATAGAGCTATACGGAGCAAAGATTCTAAACAACATGTCCGCCCCCCGATAGAGCTATATGGAGCAAAGATTCTAAACAACATGTCTGCCCCCTGATAGAGCTATATGGAGCAAAGATTCTAAACAACATGTCTGCCCCCTGATAGAGCTATACAGAGCAAAGATTCTAAACAACATGCCCGCCCCCTGATAGAGCTATATGGAGCAAAGATTCTAAACAACATGCCTGCCCCCTGATAGAGCTATACAGAGCAAAGATTCTAAACAACATGTCCACCCCAGATAAAGCTATACAGAGCAAAGATTCTAACAACATGTCCACCACCTGATAGAGCTAAACAGAGCAAAGATTCTAATCAACATGTCCACCTCCTGATAGAGCTATACAGAGCAAAGATTCTAAACAACATGTCTGCCCCCTGATAGAGCTATACAGAGCAAAGATTCTAAACAACATGTCCGCCCCCTGATAGAGCTAAACAGAGCAAAGATTCTAATCAACATGTCCACCTCCTGATAGAGCTATACAGAGCAAAGATTCTAAACAACATGTCTGCCCCCTGATAGAGCTATACAGAGCAAAGATTCTAAACAACATGTCCGCCCCCTGATAGAGCTATACAAAGCAAAGATTCTAATCAACATGTCTGCCCCCTGATAGAGCTATACAAAGCAAAGATTCTAAACAACATGTCTGCCCCCTGATAGAGCTATACAGAGCAAAGATTCTAAAAAACATGTCCACCCCGATAGAGCTATACAGAGCAAAGATTCTAAACATGTCCGCCCCCTAATAGAGCTATACAGAGCAAAGATTCTAAACATGTCCGCCCCTGATAGAGCTATACAGAGCAAAGATTCTAAAAAACATGTCCACCCCTGATAGAGCTATACAGAGCAAAGATTCTAAACATGTCCGCCCCCTAATAGAGCTATACAGAGCAAAGATTCTAAACAACATGTCCACCCCCTGATAGAGCTATACAGAGCAAAGAATCTAAACAACATGTCTGCCCCCTGATAGAGCTATACAGAGCAAAGATTCTAATCAACATGTCTGCCCTCTGATAGAGCTATACAAAGCAAAGATTCTAATCAACATGTCTGCCCCCTGATAGAGCTATACAGAGCAAATATTCTAAACAACATGTCCGCCCCCTGATAGAGCTTTACAAAGCAAAGATTCTAAAAAACATGTCCACCCCTGATAGAGCTATACAAAGCAAAGATTCTAATCAACATGTCCACCCCTGATAGAGCTATACAGAGCAAAGATTCTAATCAACATGTCCACCCCCCCTGATAGAGCTATACAGAGCAAAGATTCTAAAAAACATGTCCACCCCTGATAGAGCTATACAGAGCAAAGATTCTAAACATGTCCGCCCCCTAATAGAGCTATACAGAGCAAAGATTCTAAACATGTCCGCCCCTGATAGAGCTATACAGAGCAAAGATTCTAATCAACATGTCCACCCCCCTGATAGAGCTATACAGAGCAAAGATTCTAAAAAACATGTCCACCCCTGATAGAGCTATACAAAGCAAAGATTCTAAACAACATGTCCGGCCCCTGATAGAGCTATACAAAGCAAAGATTCTAAACAACATGTCCGGCCCCTGATAGAGCTATACAAAGCAAAGATTCTAAACAACATGTCCGGCCCCTGATAGAGCTATACAGAGCAAAGATTCTAAACAACATGTCCGGCCCCTGATAGAGCTATACAGAGCAAAGATTCTAACCAACATGTCCACCCCCTGATAGAGCTATACAGAGCAAAGATTCTAAAAAACATGTCCACCCCTGATAGAGCTATACAAAGCAAAGATTCTAATCAACATGTCCACCCCTGATTGAGCTATACAGAGCAAAGATTCTAATCAACATGTCCACCCCCCCTGATAGAGCTATACAGAGCAAAGATTCTAAAAAACATGTCCACCCCTGATAGAGCTATACAGAGCAAAGATTCTAAACATGTCCGCCCCCTAATAGAGCTATACAGAGCAAAGATTCTAAACATGTCCGCCCCTGATAGAGCTATACAGAGCAAAGATTCTAAAAAACATGTCCACCCCTGATAGAGCTATACAAAGCAAAGATTCTAAACAACATGTCCGGCCCCTGATAGAGCTATACAAAGCAAAGATTCTAAACAACATGTCTGCCCCTGATAGAGCTATACAAAGCAAAGATTCTAAACAACATGTCCGGCCCCTGATAGAGCTATACAAAGCAAAGATTCTAAACAACATGTCCGGCC
>CM069858.1:230795077-230797577 GCA_036172795.1 Pelodytes ibericus
TCTTCCTGCTGATTACATCACTATTAGAACTTTACCCCCAGAATCACCATGGAAACCAATGGAATGTTCCTGCTGATTACATCACTATTAGAACTTTACCCCCAGAATCACCATGGAAACCAATGGAAAGTTCCTGCTGATTACATCACGATTAGAACTTTACCCCAGAATCACCATGGAAACCAATGGAATGTTCCTGCTGATTACATCACTTTTAGAACTTTACCCCCAGAATAACCATGAAAACCAATGGAATGTTCCTGCTGATTACATCACTATTAGAACTTTACTCCCAGAATCACCATGGAAACAAGTGGAATGTTCCTGCTGATTACCTCAATTTTAGAACTTTACCCCAGAATCACCATGGAAACCAATGGAATGTATCTGCTCATTACATCACTATTAGAACTTTACCCCAGAATCACCATGGAAACCAATGGAATGGTCCTGCTGATTACATCACTTTTAGAACTTTACCCTAGAATCACCATGGAAACCAATGGAATGTTCCTGCTGATTACATCATTATTCGAACTTTACGCCAGAATCACCATGGAAACCAATGGAATGTTCCTGCTGATTACATCACTTTTAGAACTTTACCCCCACAATCACCATGGAAACCAATGGAATGTTCCTGCTGATTACATCACTTTTTGAACTTTACCATAGAATCACCATGGAAACCAATGGAATGTTCCTGCTGATTACATCACTTTTAGAACTGTACCCCAGAATCACCATGGAAACCAATGGAATGTTCCTGCTGATTACATCACTTTTAGAACTTTACCCCACAATCACCATGGAAACCAATGGAATGTTCCTGCTGATTACATCACTTTTAGAACTTTTGTAAATAAAAAAATGAATTCGGCCTGTTTCACAGATGTATTTCCCATTACGCAGTCACTTCAGATAAAACTTGGACGCCCCAGGGTTAGAAAGTGACAGATGAAGCTATTTACTAACAGGTGAATAGCAGGTGAGTTGAGGTGAAATGAACATTTGATCCCTCCAATTCAGCTTTCAAATATCCTCTCCTCCGTTACTGTGTTGATTCCCTTTATGTATATAAATGTTTCTATCATATCCCCCCTGTTACGTCTTTCCTCCAAGCTATACATGTTAAGATGCTTTAACCTTTCCTGGTAAGTTTTATCCTTCAACCCATGAACCAGTTTAGTAGCCCTTCTCTGAACTCTCTCCAAAGTATCAATATCCTTCTGGAGATACGGTCTCCAGTACTGCGTACAATACTCCAAGTGAGATCTCACCAGTGCTCTGTACAATACTCCAAGTGAGGTCTCACCAGTGCTCTGTACAATACTCCAAGTGAGGTCTCACCAGCGCTCTGTACAATACTCCAAGTGAGGTCTCACCAATGCTCTGTACAATACTCCAAGTGAGGTCTCACCAGCGCTCTGTACAATACTCCAAGTGAGGTCTCACCAGCGCTCTGTACAATACTCCAAGTGAGGTCTCACCAGTGCTCTGTACAATGGCATGAGCACTTCCCTCTTCCTACTGCTAATACCTCTCCCTATACAACCAAGCATTCTGCTAGCATTTCCTGCTGCTCTATTGCATTGCCTACCTACCTTCAAGTCCTCTGAAATTATTACTCCTAAATCCCTTTCCTCAGATGTTGAGGTTAGGACTGTACCAAATAGTCTATATTCTGCTTTTGGGTTTTTACGCCCAAGGTGCATAATCTTGCACTTGTCCATGTTAAATACATATATATAACATACATACATATAACATACATATATATAACATACATACACACATACATACATATAACATACATACATATAACATACATATAACATACATACATATAACATTCATATATATAACATACATACATATAACATACATATATATAACATACATACACACATACATATAACATACATACATATAACATACATACATATAACATCCATACACACATACATATAACATACATACATATAACATACATATATATAACATACATACATATAACATACATTCACACATACATACACACATACATACATATAACATACATACATATAACATACATATATATAACATACATACACACATACATATAACATACATACATATAACATACATACACACATACATATAACATACATACATATAACATACATACATATAACATACATACATACATACATATAACATACATACATATAACATGCATACATATAACATACATACACACATACATACACACATACATACATATAACATACATACATATAACATACATATATATAACATACATACACACATACATATAACATACATACATATAACATACATACATATAACATACATATATATAACATACATACACACATACATATAACATACATACATATAACATACATACACACATACATATAACATACATACATATAACATACATACATACACACATACATACACACATACATATAACATACATACATATAACATA
>CM069858.1:230805077-230825077 GCA_036172795.1 Pelodytes ibericus
TCACACTGTGCATCCACTGTACCGGTCCTAGAGGTGTCACACTGTGTATCTCCTATACCGGTCCTAGAGGTGTCACACTGTGTATCCCCTGTATCGGTCCTAGAGGTGTCACACTGTGCATCCACTGTACCGGTCCTAGAGGTGTCATACTGTGCATCCACTGTACCGGTCCTAGAGGTGTCACACTGTGTATCCCCTGTACCGGTCCTAGAGGTGTCACACTGTGTATCTCCTGTACCGGTCCTAGAGGTGTCACACTGTGTATCTCCTGTACCGGTCCTAGAGGTGTCACACTGTGTATCCACTGTACCGGTCCTAGAGGTGTCACACTGTGTATCTCCTGTACCGGTCTTAGAGGTGTCACACTGTGTATCTCCTGTACCAGTCCTAGAGGTGTCAGACTGTGTATCTCCTGTACCGGTCCTAGAGGTGTCACACTGTGTATCTCCTGTACCGGTCCTAGAGGTGTCACACTGTGTATCCCCTGTACCGGTCCTAGAGGTGTTACACTGTGTATCCTCTGTACCAGTCCTAGAGGTGTCACACTGTGTATCTCCTGTACCGGTCCTAGAGGTGTCACACTGTGTATCTCCTGTACCGGTCCTAGAGATGTCACACTGTGTATCCCCTGTACCGGTCCTAGAGTTGTCACACTGTGTATCCCCTGTACCGGTCCTAGAGGTGTCATACTGTGTATCTCCTGTACCGGTCCTAGAGGAGTCACACTGTGTATCCCCTGTACCGGTCCTAGAGGTGTCACACTTTGCATCCACTGTACAGGTCCTAGAGGTGTCACACTGTGCATCCACTGTACCAGTCCAAGAGGTGTCACACTGTGCATCCACTGTACCGGTCCTAGAGGTGTCACACTGTGTATCTCCTGTACCGGTCCTAGAGGTGTCACACTTTGCATCCACTGTACAGGTCCTAGAGGTGTCACACTGTGCATCCACTGTACCGGTCCAAGAGGTGTCACACTGTGCATCCACTGTACCGGTCCTAGAGGTGTCACACTGTGTATCTCCTGTACCGGTCCTAGAGGTATCACACTGTGTATCTCCTGTACCGGTCCTAGAGGTGTCACATTGTGTATCTCCTGTACCAGTCCTAGAGGTGTCACACTGTGTATCTCCTGTACCGGTCCTAGAGGTGTCACACTGTGCATCCACTGTACCGGTCCTAGAGGTGTCGCACTGTGCATCCACTGTACCGGTCCTAGAGGTGTCACACTGTGCATCCACTGTACCGGTCCTAGAGGTGTCACACTGTGTATCTCCTATACCGGTCCTAGAGGTGTCACACTGTGTATCTCCTGTACCGGTCCTAGAGATGTCACACTGTGTATCCCCTGTACCGGTCCTAGAGTTGTCACACTGTGTATCCCCTGTACCGGTCCTAGAGGTGTCATACTGTGTATCTCCTGTACCGGTCCTAGAGGTGTCAGGCTGTGTATCCCCTGTACCGGTCCTAGAGGTGTCACACTTTGCATCCACTGTACAGGTCCTAGAGGTGTCACACTGTGCATCCACTGTACCGGTCCAAGAGGTGTCACACTGTGCATCCACTGTACCGGTCCTAGAGGTGTCACACTGTGTATCTCCTGTACCGGTCCTAGAGGTGTCAGGCTGTGTATCCCCTGTACCGGTCCTAGAGGTGTCAGACGGTGTATCCCCTGTACCGGTCCTAGAGGTGTCAGACTGTGTATCTCCTGTACCGGTCCTAGAGGTGTCATACTGTGTATCCACTATACCGGTTCTAGAGGTGTCGCACTGTGCATCCACTGTACCGGTCCTAGAGGTGTCACACTGTGTATCCACTGTACCGGTCCTAGAGGTGTCACACTGTGTATCTCCTATACCGGTCCTAGAGGTGTCACACTGTGTATCTCCTGTACCGGTTCTAGAGGAGTCACACTGTGTATCCCCTGTACCGGTCCTAGAGGTGTCACACTGTGCATCCACTGTACCGGTCCTAGAGGTGTCACACAGTGCATCCACTGTACCGGTCCTAGAGGTGTCACACTGTGCATCCACTGTACCGGTCCTAGAGGTGTCACACTGTGTATCTCCTGTACCGGTCCTAGAGGTGTCAGGCTGTGTATCCCCTGTACCGGTCCTAGAGGTGTCAGACTGTGTATCCCCTGTATCGGTCCTAGAGGTGTCACACTGTGCATCCACTGTACCGGTCCTAGAGGTGTCATACTGTGCATCCACTGTACCGGTCCTAGAGGTGTCACACTGTGTATCCCCTGTACCGGTCCTAGAGGTGTCACACTGTGTATCTCCTGTACCGGTCCTAGAGGTGTCACACTGTGTATCTCCTGTACCGGTCCTAGAGGTGTCACACTGTGTATCCACTGTACCGGTCCTAGAGGTGTCACACTGTGTATCTCCTGTACCGGTCCTAGAGGTGTCATACTGTGTATCTCCTGTACCGGTCCTAGAGGTGTCACACTGTGCATCCACTGTACCAGTCCTAGAGGTGTCACACTGTGTATCTCCTGTACCGGTCCTAGAGGTTTCACACTGTGTATCTCCTGTACCGGTCCTAGAGGTGTCACACTGTGCATCCACTGTACCGGTCCTAGAGGTGTCACACTGTGTATCTCCTGTACCGGTCCTAGAGGTTTCACACTGTGTATCTCCTGTACCGGTCCTAGAGGTGTCATACTGTGCATCCACTGTACTGGTCCTAGAGGTGTCACACTGTGTATCCCCTGTACCGGTCCTAGAGGTGTCACACTGTGCATCCACTGTACCTGTCCTAGAGGTGTCACACTGTGTATCTCCTGTACCGGTCCTAGAGGTGTCACACTGTGCATCCACTGTACCTGTCCTAGAGGTGTCATACTGTGTATCTCCTGTACCGGTCCTAGAGGTGTCACACTGTGTATCCACTGTACCGGTCCTAGAGGTGTCATACTGTGTATCTCCTGTACCGGTCCTAGAGGTGTCATACTGTGTATCTACTGTACCGGTCCTAGGGGTGTCACACTGTGTATCTACTGTACCGGTCCTAGGGGTGTCACACTGTGTATCTCCTGTACCAGTCCTAGAGGTGTCACGCTGTGTATCCCCTTTACCGGTCCTAGAGGTGTCACACTGTGTATCTCCTGTACCGGTCCTAGAGGTGTCATACTGTGTATCTCCTGTACCGGTCCAAGAGGTGTCACACTGTATCTCCTGTACCGGTCCTAGAGGTGTCACACTGTGTATCTCCTGTACCGGTCCTAGAGGTGTCACACTGTGTATCTCCTGTACCGGTCCAAGAGGTGTCACACTGTGTATCTCCTGTACCGGTCCTAGATGTGTCATACTGTGTATCTCCTGTACCGGTCCTAGAGGTGTCACACTGTGTATCTCCTGTACCGGTCCTAGAGGTTTCACACTGTGTATCCTCTGTACCGGTCCTAGAGGTTTCACACTGTGTATCTCCTGTACCGGTCCGAGAGGTGTCATACTGTGCATCCACTGTACCGGTCCAATGAGCCAGTGCAGACCCTGGGTGTGGGTAGAGGGGTCATACCTGGAATCTGGGGGTCACATGACCTCATTCAAACAGCAATTAGAGTCAGAGAGGAATGGGAGGTAATTACTATTCCACAGCCCTCTCACTACATCACCTGCGCTGACTCTGCTATTCCACAGCCCTCTCACTACATCACCTGCGCTGACTCTGCTATTCCACAGCCCTCTCACTACATCACCTGCGCTGACTCTGCTATTCCACAGCCCTCTCACTACATCACCTGCGCTGACTCTGCTATTCCACAGCCCTCTCACTACATCACCTGTGCTGACTCTGCTATTCCACAGCCCTCTCACTACATCACCTGTGCTGACTGTGCTATTCCACAGCTCTCTCACTACATCACCTGTGCTGACTTTGCTATTCCACAGCCCTCTCACTACATCACCTGTGCTGACTCTGCTATTCCACAGAACTCTCACTACATCACCTGGGCTGACTCTGCTATTCCACAGCCCTCTCACCACATCACCTGTGCTGACTCTCACTATATAACCCCTATATAACAGGGGTGTGCATATAGTTTGTCAGCCTCAGTTGGTACAATAAATATACTATGTGAATATAGTTTGTCAGCCTCAGATGGTACAATAAATATACTAAGTGAATATAGTTTGTCAGCCACAGATGGTACAATAAATATACTATGTGAATATAGTTTGTCAGCCTCATTTGGTACAATAAATATACTATGTGAATATAGCTTGTCAGACTCAGATGGTACAATAAATATACTATGTGAACATAGTTTGTCAGCCTCAGTTGGTACAACAAATATACTAATTGAATATAGCTTGTCAGCCTCAGATGGTACAATAAATATACTATGTGAATATAGCTTGTCAGCCTCAGATGGTACAATAAATATACTATGTGAATATAGCTTGTCAGCCTCAGTTGGTACAATAAATATACTATGTGTATATAGTTTGTCAGCCTCCGATGGTACAATAAATATATTATGTGAAAATAGTTTGTCAGCCTCCGATGGTACAATAAATATACTATGTGAATATAGCTTGTCAGCCTCAGTTGGTACAATAAATATACTATGTGAATATAGTGTGTCAGCCTCAGATGGTACAATAAATATACTATGTGTATATAGTTTGTCAGCCTCCGATGGTACAATAAATATACTATGTGAATATAGTTTGTCAGCCTCAGATGGTACAATAAATATACTATGTGAATATAGTTTGTCAGCCTCAGATGGTATAATACCTGTGTCAACAGAGCTAGATGCTTGGTGACCCCGGACCCCTGAACCAGTCTTGGTGACTCCAAACCCCTGAACCAGTCTTGGTGACACCGGTCCCCTGAACCAGTCTTAGTGACCCCGGTCCACTGAACTAGTCTTGGTGACCCTGGTCCCCTAAACCAGTTTTGGTGACCCATGACCCCTGAACCAGTCTTGGTGACCTCGGGGTTCGGGGTTAGTATTAGGGCTTAGTATTATGAGTTAATATTGAGGTTGGGGGGTTAGTATTAGGAGTTAGTATTGGGGTTCGGGGTTAGTATAAGGAGTTAGTATTGGGGTTCGGGGTTAGTATTATTAGTTATTATTGGGGTTCGGGGTTGGTATTAGGAGTTAGTATTGGGGTTCGGGGTTGGTATTATGAGTTGGTATTGGGGTTCAGGGATCGTATTATGAGATAGTATTGGGGTTCGGAGTTAGTATTAGGAGTTAGTATTGAGGTTCGGGGATAGTATTATGAGGTAGTATTGGGGTTCAGGGTTGGTATTATGAGTTAGTATTGGGGTTCGGGGTTAGTATTATGAGTTAGTATTGGTGTTGGGGGTAAGTATTATGAGTTAGTATTGGGGTTCGGGATTAGTATTAGGAGTTAGTATTGGGGGTCGGGGATAGTATTATGAGTTAGTATTGGGGTTCATGGTTGGTATTATGAGTTAGTATTGGGGTTCGGGGTTAGTATTATGAGTTAGTATTGGTGTTGGGGGTTAGTATTATGAGTTAGTATTGGGGTTTGGGGTTGTTATTAGGAGTTAGTATTGGGGTTCGGGGTTAGTATTATGAGTTAGTATTGGGTTTCTGGGTTAGCATTAGGAGTTAGTATTGGGGTTCTAGGTTGGTATTATGAGTTAGTATTGGGGTTCGGGGTTAGCATTATGAGTTAGTATTGGGGTTCGGGGTTAGTATTATGAGTTAGTATTGGGGTTCGGGGTTAGTATTATGAGTTAGTATTGGGGTTCGGGGTTGGTTTTAGGAGTTAGTATTGGGGTTCGGGGTTAGTATTATGAGTTAGTATTGGGGGTTCGGGGTTAGTATTAGGAGTTAGTATTGGGGTTCGGGGTTAGTATTATGAGTTAGTATTGGGGGTTCGGGGTTAGTATTACGAGTTAGTATTGGGGGTTCGGGGTTAGTATTATGAGTTAGTATTGGGGGTTCGGGGTTAGTATTATGAGTTAGTATTGGGGTTCGGGGTTAGTATTATGAGTTAGTATTGGGGGTTCGGGGTTAGTATTATGAGTTAGTATTGGGGGTTCGGGGTTAGTATTATGAGTTAGTATTGGGGTTCGGGGTTAGTATTATGAGTTAGTATTGGGGGTTCGGGGTTAGTATTATGAGTTAGTATTGGGGTTCGGGGTTAGTATTATGAGTTAGTATTGGGGGTTCGGGGTTAGTATTATGAGTTAGTATTGGGGTTCGGGGTTAGTATTATGAGTTAGTATTGGGGGTTCGGGGTTAGTATTATGAGTTAGTATTGGGGGTTCGGGGTTAGTATTATGAGTTAGTATTGGGGGTTCGGGGTTAGTATTAGGAGTTAGTATTGGGGTTCGGGGTTAGTATTATGAGTTAATATTGGGGTTCGGGGTTAGTATTATGAGTTAGTATTGGGGGTTCGGGGTTAGTATTAGGAGTTAGTATTGGGGGTTCGGGGTTAGTATTAGGAGTTAGTATTGGGGGTTCGGGGTTAGTATTAGGAGTTAGTATTGGGGGTTCGGGGTTAGTATTATGAGTTAGTATTGGGGGTTCGGGGTTAGTATTAGGAGTTAGTATTGGGGTTCGGGGTTAGTATTATGAGTTAGTATTGGGGGTTCGGGGTTAGTATTACGAGTTAGTATTGGGGGTTCGGGGTTAGTATTATGAGTTAGTATTGGGGGTTCGGGGTTAGTATTATGAGTTAGTATTGGGGTTCGGGGTTAGTATTATGAGTTAGTATTGGGGGTTCGGGGTTAGTATTATGAGTTAGTATTGGGGGTTCGGGGTTAGTATTATGAGTTAGTATTGGGGTTCGGGGTTAGTATTATGAGTTAGTATTGGGGGTTCGGGGTTAGTATTATGAGTTAGTATTGGGGTTCGGGGTTAGTATTATGAGTTAGTATTGGGGGTTCGGGGTTAGTATTATGAGTTAGTATTGGGGTTCGGGGTTAGTATTATGAGTTAGTATTGGGGGTTCGGGGTTAGTATTATGAGTTAGTATTGGGGGTTCGGGGTTAGTATTATGAGTTAGTATTGGGGGTTCGGGGTTAGTATTATGAGTTAGTATTGGGGTTCGGGGTTAGTATTATGAGTTAGTATTGGGGTTCGGGGTTAGTATTATGAGTTAGTATTGGGGGTTCGGGGTTAGTATTAGGAGTTAGTATTGGGGGTTCGGGGTTAGTATTAGGAGTTAGTATTGGGGTTCGGGGTTGGTATAATGAGTTAGTATTGGGGTTCGGGGTTAGTATTAGGAGTTAGTATTGGGGTTCGGGGTTAGTATTATGAGTTAGTATTGGGGGTTCGGGGTTAGTATTATGAGTTAGTATTGGGGTTCGGGGTTAGTATTATGAGTTAGTATTGGGGGTTCGGGGTTAGTATTATGAGTTAGTATTGGGGTTCGGGGTTAGTATTATGAGTTAGTATTGGGGGTTCGGGGTTAGTATTATGAGTTAGTATTGGGGTTCGGGGTTAGTATTATGAGTTAGTATTGGGGGTTCGGGGTTAGTATTATGAGTTAGTATTGGGGTTCGGGGTTAGTATTATGAGTTAGTATTGGGGGTTCGGGGTTAGTATTATGAGTTAGTATTGGGGGTTCGGGGTTAGTATTATGAGTTAGTATTGGGGGTTCGGGGTTAGTATTATGAGTTAGTATTGGGGTTCGGGGTTAGTATTATGAGTTAGTATTGGGGGTTCGGGGTTGGTATAATGTGTTAGTATTGGGGGTTCGGGGTTAGTATTAGGAGTTAGTATTGGGGTTCGGGGTTAGTATTATGAGTTAGTATTGGGGGTTCGGGGTTGGTATAATGTGTTAGTATTGGGGGTTCGGGGTTAGTATAAGGAGTTAGTATTGGGGGTTCGGGGTTAGTATTAGGAGTTAGTATTGGGGGTTCGGGGTTGGTATAATGTGTTAGTATTGGGGTTCGGGGTTAGTATTAGGAGTTAGTATTGGGGGTTCGGGGTTAGTATTATGAGTTAGTATTGGGGTTCGGGGTTGGTATAATGTGTTAGTATTGGGGGTTCGGGGTTAGTATTAGGAGTTAGTATTGGGGTTCGGGGTTAGTATTAGGAGTTAGTATTGGGGGTTCGGGGTTAGTATTAGGAGTTAGTATTGGGGGTTCGGGGTTAGTATTATGAGTTAGTATTGGGGGTTCGGGGTTAGTATTATGAGTTAGTATTGGGGTTCGGGGTTGGTATTATGAGTTAGTATTGGGGGTTCGGGGTTAGTATTAGGAGTTAGTATTGGGGGTTCGGGGTTAGTATTATGAGTTAGTATTGGGGGTTCGGGGTTAGTATTAAGAGTTAGTATTGGGGGTTCGGGGTTAGTATTAGGAGTTAGTATTGGGGTTCGGGGTTAGTATTATGAGTTAGTATTGGGGGTTCGGGGTTAGTATTAGGAGTTAGTATTGGGGGTTCGGGGTTGGTATAATGTGTTAGTATTGGGGTTCGGGGTTAGTATTACGAGTTAGTATTGGGGTTCGGGGTTAGTATTATGAGTTAGTATTGGGGGTTCGGGGTTAGTATTATGAGTTAGTATTGGGGTTCGGGGTTAGTATTAGGAGTTAGTATTGGGGTTCGGGGTTAGTATTAGGAGTTAGTATTGGGGGTTCGGGGTTAGTATTAGGAGTTAGTATTGGGGTTCGGGGTTAGTATTAGGAGTTAGTATTGGGGTTCGGGGTTAGTATTATGAGTTAGTATTGGGGGTTCGGGGTTAGTATTAGGAGTTAGTATTGGGGGTTCGGGGTTAGTATTAGGAGTTAGTATTGGGGTTCGGGGTTAGTATTAGGAGTTAGTATTGGGGGTTCGGGGTTAGTATTAGGAGTTAGTATTGGGGTTCGGGGTTAGTATTAGGAGTTAGTATTGGGGTTCGGGGTTAGTATTATGAGTTAGTATTGGGGGTTCGGGGTTAGTATTAGGAGTTAGTATTGGGGGTTCGGGGTTAGTATTAGGAGTTAGTATTGGGGTTCGGGGTTAGTATTATGTGTTAGTATTGGGGGTTCGGGGTTAGTATTAGGAGTTAGTATTGGGGGTTCGGGGTTAGTATTAGGAGTTAGTATTGGGGTTCGGGGTTGGTATAATGTGTTAGTATTGGGGGTTCGGGGTTAGTATTAGGAGTTAGTATTGGGGGTTCGGGGTTAGTATTAGGAGTTAGTATTGGGGTTCGGGGTTGGTATAATGTGTTAGTATTGGGGGTTCGGGGTTAGTATTAGGAGTTAGTATTGGGGTTCGGGGTTGGTATAATGTGTTAGTATTGGGGGTTCGGGGTTAGTATTAGGAGTTAGTATTGGGGTTCGGGGTTAGTATTATGAGTTAGTATTGGGGTTCGGGGTTAGTATTAGGAGTTAGTATTGGGGTTCGGGGTTAGTATTAGGAGTTAGTATTGGGGTTCGGGGTTAGTATAAGGAGTTAGTATTGGGGGTTCGGGGTTAGTATTAGGAGTTAGTATTGGGGTTCGGGGTTGTTATAATGTGTTAGTATTGGGGGTTCGGGGTTAGTATTAGGAGTTAGTATTGGGGGTTCGGGGTTAGTATTATGAGTTAGTATTGGGGGTTCGGGGTTGGTATAATGTGTTAGTATTGGGGGTTCGGGGTTAGTATTAGGAGTTAGTATTGGGGTTCGGGGTTAGTATTAAGGGGAGCCATTAATAAGAGTTAATTACTGTATTTGTAAGAGCTGAGTTTGTAGAAATGTCCTAGACACGTGGCATTATGTATGCGGAAGGTGCAATGTACATCACAGCCACTGAGTTTGTATTATTTTATACCTTTGTGCATGTGTGTGATAAATCCCCAGAGACCCCCTGTCACTTCTCACTGGACGTCCCCATGGTGTGTGAAGCACAGGTCTCAGGGGTCTGTCAGTAGATCCTCCTCGGGTTTCAGATATAGTATTCCTTCTCTCTACCTGTCTGTCTGCATCAATGTGCCCCCCGGTATCAGTTACACACAACATGTCACTACTGACATGTCTGCACAAAGCACGCATGTGTACACAGACCCCTCATTGTGAGGCAGGCAGGGGGTCAGTCAGTCAGACTTCCCTCCATGTCACATGGACGCCTTGATGTCTGTACCCCTGGACATCCCCTCTTTGTGTTGGGACAGATCTAATAGGGAAGAGAGGGATGTTTTTCCAGGCTGTGCAGGGTAGAGGGGGGTCATATCCTGAAATAGGGGGAACCAGAGACAAAGGCTGGGAACCCACCACACTCGCCTATGTCCATTATGGTTGCCATAAATAACTATAGGGTGCCATGATCTGTGACTGTATCACCTAAACACTGCTTATACTGTGACTGTATCACCTAAACACTGCTTATACTGTGACTGTATCACCTAAACACTGCTTATACTGTGACTGTATCACCCAAACACTGCTTATACTGTGACTGTATCACCCAAACACTGCTTATACTGTGACTGTATCACCCAAACACTGCTTATAATGTGACTGTATCACCCAAACACTGCTTATACTGTGACTGTATCACCCAAACACTGCTTATACTGTGACTGTATCACCCAAACACTGCTTATACTGTGACTGGATCACCTAAACACTGCTTATACTGTGACTGTATCACCCAAACACTGCTTATACTGTGACTGTGTCACCCAAACACTGCTTATACTGTGACTGTGTCACCTAAACACTGCTTATACTGTGACTGTATCACCCAAACACTGCTTATACTGTGACTGTATCACCCAAACACTGCTTATACTGTGACTGTATCACCCAAACACTGCTTATACTGTGACTGTATCACCTAAACACTGCTTATACTGTGACTGTATCACCCAAACACTGCTTATACTGTGACTGTATCACCTAAACACTGCTTATACTGTGACTGTATCACCTAAACACTGCTTATACTGTGACTGTATCACCCAAACACTACTTATACTGTGAGTGTATCACCCAAACACTGCTTATACTGTGACTGTATCACCCAAACACTGCTTATACTGTGACTGTATCACCCAAACACTGCTTATACTGTGACTGTATCACCCAAACACTGCTTATACTGTGACTGTATCACCCAAACACTGCTTATACTGTGGCTGTATCACCCAAACACTGCTTATACTGTGACTGTATCACCTAAACACTGCTTATACTGTGACTGTATCACCTAAACACTGCTTATACTGTGACTGTATCACCTAAACACTGCGTATACTGTGACTGTATCACCTAAACACTGCTTATACTGTGAGTGTATCACCCAAACACTGCTTATACTGTGACTGTATCACCTAAACACTGCTTATACTGTGACTGTATCACCCAAACACTGCTTATACTGTGACTGTATCACCCAAACACTGCTTATACTGTGACTGTATCACCCAAACGCTGCTTATACTGTGACTGTATAACCCAAACACTGCTTATACTGTGACTGTATCACCCAAACACTGCTTATACTGTGACTGTATCACCTAAACACTGCTTATACTATGACTGTATCACCCAAACACTGCTTATACTGTGACTGTATCACCCAAACACTGCTCATACTGTGACTGTATCACCCAAACACTGCTTATACTGTGACTGTATCACCCAAACACTGCTTATACAGTGACTGTATCACCCAAACACTGCTTATACTGTGACTGTGTCACCCAAACACTGCTTATACTGTGACTGTGTCACCCAAACACTGCTTATACTGTGACTGTATCACCTAAACACTGCTTATACTGTGACTGTATCACCCAAACACTGCTTATACTGTGACTGTATCACCCAAACACTGCTTATACTGTGACTGTATCACCCAAACACTGCTTATACTGTGACTGGATCACCCAAACACTGCTTATACTGTGACTGTGTCACCCAAACACTGCTTATACTGTGACTGTATCACCTAAACACTGCTTATACTGTGACTGTATCACCCAAACACTGCTTATACTGTGACTGGATCACCTAAACACTGCTTATACTGTGACTGTATCACCCAAACACTGCTTATACTGTGACTGTGTCACCCAAACACTGCTTATACTGTGACTGTATCACCTAAACACTGCTTATACTGTGACTGTGTCACCCAAACACTGCTTATACTGTGACTGTATCACCCAAACACTGCTTATACTGTGACTGTATCACCCAAACACTGCTTATACTGTGACTGTATCACCCAAACACTGCTTATACTGTGACTGGATCACCCAAACACTGCTTATACTGTGACTGGATCACCTAAACACTGCTTATACTGTGACTGTATCACCCAAACACTGCTTATACTGTGACTGTATCACCTAAACAATGCGTATACTGTGACTGTATCACCTAAACACTGCGTATACTGTGACTGTATCACCCAAACACTGCTTATACTGTGACTGGATCACCCAAACACTGCTTATACTGTGACTGTGTCACCCAAACACTGCTTATACTGTGACTGTGTCACCCAAACACTGCTTATACTGTGACTGTATCACCCAAACACTGCTTATACTGTGACTGTATCACCCAAACACTGCTTATACTGTGACTGTATCACCCAAACACTGCTTATACTGTGACTGTATCACCCAAACACTGCTTATACTGTGACTGTATCACCCAAACACTGCTTATACTGTGACTGTATCACCCAAACGCTGCTTATACTGTGACTGTATAACCCAAACACTGCTTATACTGTGACTGTATCACCCAAACACTGCTTATACTGTGACTGTATCACCTAAACACTGCTTATACTATGACTGTATCACCCAAACACTGCTTATACTGTGACTGTATCACCCAAACACTGCTCATACTGTGACTGTATCACCCAAACACTGCTTATACTGTGACTGTATCACCCAAACACTGCTTATACAGTGACTGTATCACCCAAACACTGCTTATACTGTGACTGTGTCACCCAAACACTGCTTATACTGTGACTGTGTCACCCAAACACTGCTTATACTGTGACTGTATCACCTAAACACTGCTTATACTGTGACTGTATCACCCAAACACTGCTTATACTGTGACTGTATCACCCAAACACTGCTTATACTGTGACTGTATCACCCAAACACTGCTTATACTGTGACTGGATCACCCAAACACTGCTTATACTGTGACTGTGTCACCCAAACACTGCTTATACTGTGACTGTATCACCTAAACACTGCTTATACTGTGACTGTATCACCCAAACACTGCTTATACTGTGACTGGATCACCTAAACACTGCTTATACTGTGACTGTATCACCCAAACACTGCTTATACTGTGACTGTGTCACCCAAACACTGCTTATACTGTGACTGTATCACCTAAACACTGCTTATACTGTGACTGTGTCACCCAAACACTGCTTATACTGTGACTGTATCACCCAAACACTGCTTATACTGTGACTGTATCACCCAAACACTGCTTATACTGTGACTGTATCACCCAAACACTGCTTATACTGTGACTGGATCACCCAAACACTGCTTATACTGTGACTGGATCACCTAAACACTGCTTATACTGTGACTGTATCACCCAAACACTGCTTATACTGTGACTGTATCACCTAAACAATGCGTATACTGTGACTGTATCACCTAAACACTGCGTATACTGTGACTGTATCACCCAAACACTGCTTATACTGTGACTGGATCACCCAAACACTGCTTATACTGTGACTGTGTCACCCAAACACTGCTTATACTGTGACTGTGTCACCCAAACACTGCTTATACTGTGACTGTATCACCCAAACACTGCTTATACTGTGACTGTATCACCCAAACACTGCTTATACTGTGACTGTATCACCCAAACACTGCTTATACTGTGACTGTATCACCCAAACACTGCTTATAATGTGACTGTATCACCCAAACACTGCTTATACTGTGACTGTATCACCCAAACACTGCTTATACTGTGACTGTATCACCCAAACACTGCTTATACTGTGACTGGATCACCTAAACACTGCTTATACTGTGACTGTATCACCCAAACACTGCTTATACTGTGACTGTGTCACCCAAACACTGCTTATACTGTGACTGTGTCACCTAAACACTGCTTATACTGTGACTGTATCACCCAAACACTGCTTATACTGTGACTGTATCACCCAAACACTGCTTATACTGTGACTGTATCACCCAAACACTGCTTATACTGTGACTGTATCACCCAAACACTGCTTATACTGTGACTGTATCACCTAAACACTGCTTATACTGTGACTGTATCACCCAAACACTGCTTATACTGTGACTGTATCACCTAAACACTGCTTATACTGTGACTGTATCACCTAAACACTGCTTATACTGTGACTGTATCACCCAAACACTACTTATACTGTGAGTGTATCACCCAAACACTGCTTATACTGTGACTGTATCACCCAAACACTGCTTATACTGTGACTGTATCACCCAAACACTGCTTATACTGTGACTGTATCACCCAAACACTGCTTATACTGTGGCTGTATCACCCAAACACTGCTTATACTGTGACTGTATCACCTAAACACTGCTTATACTGTGACTGTATCACCTAAACACTGCTTATACTGTGACTGTATCACCTAAACACTGCGTATACTGTGACTGTATCACCTAAACACTGCTTATACTGTGAGTGTATCACCCAAACACTGCTTATTCTGTGACTGTATCACCTAAACACTGCTTATACTGTGACTGTATCACCCAAACACTGCTTATACTGTGACTGTATCACCCAAACGCTGCTTATACTGTGACTGTATCACCCAAACGCTGCTTATACTGTGACTGTATAACCCAAACGCTGCTTATACTGTGACTGTATCACCCAAACACTGCTTATACTGTGACTGTATCACCCAAACACTGCTCATACGGTGACTGTATCACCCAAACACTGCTTATACTGTGACTGTATCACCCAAACACTGCTTATACAGTGACTGTATCACCCAAACACTGCTTATACTGTGACTGTATCACCCAAACACTGCTTATACTGTGACTGTGTCACCCAAACACTGCTTATACTGTGACTGTGTCACCCAAACACTGCTTATACTGTGACTGTATCACCTAAACACTGCTTATACTGTGACTGTATCACCCAAACACTGCTTATACTGTGACTGTATCACCCAAACACTGCTTATACTGTGACTGTATCACCCAAACACTGCTTATACTGTGACTGGATCACCCAAACACTGCTTATACTGTGACTGTGTCACCCAAACACTGCTTATACTGTGACTGTATCACCTAAACACTGCTTATACTGTGACTGTATCACCCAAACACTGCTTATACTGTGACTGGATCACCTAAACACTGCTTATACTGTGACTGTATCACCCAAACACTGCTTATACTGTGACTGTGTCACCCAAACACTGCTTATACTGTGACTGTATCACCTAAACACTGCTTATACTGTGACTGTGTCACCCAATCACTGCTTATACTGTGACTGTATCACCCAAACACTGCTTATACTGTGACTGTATCACCCAAACACTGCTTATACTGTGACTGTATCACCCAAACACTGCTTATACTGTGACTGGATCACCCAAACACTGCTTATACTGTGACTGTATCACCTAAACACTGCTTATACTGTGACTGTATCACCCAAACACTGCTTATACTGTGACTGTATCACCTAAACACTGCGTATACTGTGACTGTATCACCTAAACACTGCGTATACTGTGACTGTATCACCCAAACACTGCTTATACTGTGACTGGATCACCCAAACACTGCTTATACTGTGACTGTGTCACCCAAACACTGCTTATACTGTGACTGTGTCACCCAAACACTGCTTATACTGTGACTGTATCACCCAAACACTGCTTATACTGTGACTGTATCACCCAAACACTGCTTATACTGTGACTGTATCACCTAAACACTGCTTATACTATGACTGTATCACCCAAACACTGCTTATACTGTGACTGTATCACCCAAACACTGCTCATACTGTGACTGTATCACCCAAACACTGCTTATACAGTGACTGTATCACCCAAACACTGTTTATACTGTGACTGTGTCACCCAAACACTGCTTATACTGTGACTGTGTCACCCAAACACTGCTTATACTGTGACTGTATCACCTAAACACTGCTTATACTGTGACTGTATCACCCAAACACTGCTTATACTGTGACTGTATCACCCAAACACTGCTTATACTGTGACTGTATCACCCAAACACTGCTTATACTGTGACTGTATCACCCAAACACTGCTTATACTGTGACTGGATCACCCAAACACTGCTTATACTGTGACTGTGTCACCCAAACACTGCTTATACTGTGACTGTATCACCTAAACACTGCTTATACTGTGACTGTATCACCCAAACACTGCTTATACTGTGACTGGATCACCTAAACACTGCTTATACTGTGACTGTATCACCCAAACACTGCTTATACTGTGACTGTGTCACCCAAACACTGCTTATACTGTGACTGTATCACCTAAACACTGCTTATACTGTGACTGTGTCACCCAAACACTGCTTATACTGTGACTGTATCACCCAAACACTGCTTATACTGTGACTGTATCACCCAAACACTGCTTATACTGTGACTGTATCACCCAAACACTGCTTATACTGTGACTGTATCACCTAAACACTGCTTATACTGTGACTGTATCACCCAAACACTGCTTATACTGTGACTGTGTCACCCAAACACTGCTTATACTGTGACTGTATCACCCAAACACTGCTTATACTGTGACTGTATCACCTAAACACTGCGTATACTGTGACTGTATCACCTAAACACTGCTTATACTGTGACTGTATCACCTAAACACTGCGTATACTGTGACTGTATCACCTAAACACTGCGTATACTGTGACTGTATCACCTAAACACTGCTTATACTGTTACTGTATCACCTAAACACTGCGTATACTGTGACTGTATCACCTAAACACTGCTTATACTGTGACTGTATCACCTAAACACTGCGTATACTGTGACTGTATCACCTAAACACTGCTTATACTGTGACTGTATCACCCAAACACTGCTTATACTGTGACTGTATCACCAAACACTGCTTATACTGTGACTGTATCACCTAAACACTGCTTATACTGTGACTGTATCACCCAAACACTGCTTATACTGTGACTGTATCACCTAAACACTGCTTATACTGTGACTGTATCACCTAAACACTGCGTATACTGTGACTGTATCACCTAAACACTGCTTATACTGTGACTGTATCACCCAAACACTGCTTATACTGTGACTGTATCACCTAAACACTGCTTATACTGTGACTGTATCACCCAAACACTGCTTATACTGTGACTGTATCACCTAAACACTGCGTATACTGTGACTGTATCACCTAAACACTGCTTATACTGTGACTGTATCACCCAAACACTGCTTATACTGTGACTGTATCACCCAAACACTGCTTATACTGTGACTGTATCACCTAAACACTGCGTATACTGTGACTGTATCACCTAAACACTGCTTATACTGTGCCTGTATCACCCAAACACTGCTTATACTATGACTGTATCACCAAACACTGCCTATACTGTGACTGTATCATCTAAAGGTTTTCATAGAAGCTGTATTATATTGCCACCTAGTGGAGGAAAGTGTATATGGCAGGCAGTGTGTACTGAGACCCCAGTGTATATGGCAGGGAGTGTGTACTGAGACATAGAAACATAGAATGTGTCGGCAGATAAGAACCATTCGGTCCATCTAGTCTGCCCAATTTTTTTTTTGAGTACTTTTATTATTCCCCCGTTCCCAGTCTTATAGCTAGGATAGCCTTGTGTCTATCCCACGCATGCTTTAACTCCTTGACTGTGTTTACTTCTACCACTTCTGCTGGCAGGCTATTCCATACATCCACTACCCTCTCAGTAATGTAATACTTCCTGATATTACTTTTAAATCGTTGCCCCTCTAATTTAAGACTATGTCCTCTAGTTGTGGTAGTTTTTCTTCTTTTAAATATACTCTCTTCCTTTACTGTGCTGATTCCCTTTATGTATATAAATGTTTCTATCATATCCCCCCTGTTACGTCTTTCCTCCAAGCTATACATGTTAAGATGCTTTAACCTTTCCTGGTAAGTTTTATCCTTCAACCCATGAACCAGTTTAGTAGCCCTTCTCTGAACTCTCTCCAAAGTATCAATATCCTTCTGGAGATACGGTCTCCAGTACTGCGTACAATACTCCAAGTGAGGTCTCACCAGTGCTCTGTACAATACTCCAAGTGAGGTCTCACCAGTGCTCTGTACAATACTCCAAGTGAGGTCTCACCAGTGCTCTGTACAATACTCCAAGTGAGGTCTCACCAGCGCTCTGTACAATACTCCAAGTGAGGTCTCACCAGTGCTCTGTACAATACTCCAAGTGAGGTCTCACCAGTGCTCTGTACAATACTCCAAGTGAGGTCTCACCAGTGCTCTGTACAATACTCCAAGTGAGGTCTCACCAGCACTCTGTACAAAACTCCAAGTGAGGTCTCACCAGCGCTCTGTACAATACTCCAAGTGAGGTCTCACCAGTGCTCTGTACAATGGCATGAGCACTTCCCTCTTCCTACTGCTAATACCTCTCCTTATACATCCAAGCATTCTGCCAATACCTCTCCCTATACAACCAAGCATTCTGCTAGCATTTCCTGCTGCTCTATTGCATTGCCTACCTACCTTCAAGTCCTCTCAAATTATTACTCCTAAATCCCTTTCCTCAGATGTTGAGGTTAGGACTGTACCAAATAGTCTATATTCTGCTTTTGGGTTTTTACGCCCAAGGTGTATAATCTTGCACTTGTCCACATTAAATGTCAGTTGCCACTGCTCTGACCATTTTTCTAGTTTAGCTAAATCATTTGCCATTTGGCTTATCCCTCCATGAATATCAACCCTGCTGCAAATCTTTGTATCATCAGCAAAAAGACATACTTTACCAACAAGACCTTCAACAATATCGCTAATAAAAATATTAAAGAGAATGGGTCCAAGAACAGATCCCTGAGGTACCCCACTAGTAACAAGACCTTGCATCGAATATACCCCATATACCCCATTGACTACAACCCTCTGTTGCCTGTCACTCAGCCATTGTCTAATCCATTCAACAATATTGAAATCCAAACTCAAAGATTTCAGTTTATTGATAAGCCTTCTATGTGCGACAGTGTCAAAAGCCTTACTGAAATCTAGGTAAGCAATGTCTACTGCACCACCCTGATCTATTATTTTAGTCACCCAATCAAAAAAATCAATAAGATTAGTTTGGCATGATCTCCCTGAAGTAAACCCATGCTGTCTCTGATCTTGAAATCCAAGCGACTTTAGATGTTCAACAATCCTATTCTTTAACAAGGTTTCCATTATTTTCCCCACTACTGAAGTAAGACTTACTGGTCTATAGTTGCCCGCCTCCTCCTTACTACCTTTCTTGTGAATGGGCACAACATTAGCTAATTTCCAATCTTCTGGAACTACTCCCGTTAACAATGATTGGTTAAATAAATCTGTTAACGGTTTTGCTAGTACACCACTAAGTTCTTTTAATAACTTTGGATGTATCCCATCAGGTCCCATCGACTTATTTGTCTTTACTTTAGACAGCTGAAGTAAAACCTCTTCCTCTGTAAACTTACATGCATCAAAAGACTCATTAGTCTTTTTCCCTAAATGAGGTCCCTTACCCTCATTTTCATTTGTAAAAACTGAACAAAAATATTCATTAAGGCAGTCTGCTAAGCCTTTATCCTCTTCTACATAGCATCCTTCTTTTGTTTTTAATCTAACTAATCCTTGTTTTACTTTCCTTTTCTCATTTATGTATCTAAAAAATGTTTTATCCCCCTTTTTCAGTGACTGGGCTATAGTCTCTTCTGTGTGTGCTTTGGAAGCTCTTATAGCTTGCTTTGCCTCTTTCTGCCTACTCTTATAGATCTTTCTATCTTCCTCACTCTGAGTATTTTTATAATT
>CM069858.1:230830077-230837577 GCA_036172795.1 Pelodytes ibericus
ACCTCTTTGGAGTTTCTTACCGGCCTCAGCATGGATGTCGAGAAGATCCTGGATGCTTTGAGGGCTGAAGCGGCGGTTGATGGCGGCAGGCAGCTCCTGTCACAGCTCTCCCGGCTGCAGGCTGCCCCGGCTGTGCTACCTGATCCGGTGGACCGCGGGAGTGTGAGGCGTCGGATCCGCCCGCCCGCGAGACTGAGTCCTGACGTGGACATCCTTCCCCGATCCAGGAGCAGGGCTGCCGGTGGAGCTGCGCAGACGGTGAGTGGTACTCCCGCGAGACCCGCGTCTTCCCGCGTGGTCTCTCGCGCGCCCACGCACACAGTGTCTGCACCGCCGAGTGCCACCAGGGGGACCCGCTCCTCCGCGAGGAGATCGGTGGCGGCGGGTGCAGATGCCTTCCACGGGGCTGACACTGTCTCCGGTGCAGCCCCGCTTCCCATCCCGGCTCCTGCAGCTGCTGCACGCTCCTCCAGGAGGAGGAGTTCCCGTCGGGCGCCCAGACCGGTAAGTAGGCCACGGACCCAAAAACGGAGGACCACGGGTTCACCTCCTGGGGGGTTGAGGTGGGGGGGGGGGCCATCCAGTGGGGGGTCCTCTGGGGAGGATGTCCCTTCCAGTTCCCCTACCTCCCTTATTGCTGTTCCTGTGCAGCCTTCCAGGGGGTCTGTGGCTGGGCCTCCAGCAGCGATAGCTGGTATCAGTAGTCCCTCACAAGTTTTTCCTTTTCAGGTATCCCCACTACCGGCTATGGTTCACAGCACCCCGGCTCCGGTGATGCCGAGTGCGGGCGGTTTAGCTGTTCCTGTGTCCATGGCGGCATCGGTGGGTCCTCTGGCCGGCTCAGCTGGTGAGTATGGTGCACTTACACCGGGGGATGGCGGGCTGGGGGCACAGGGGACACAGGGTATGCAGGAGCAGGCTTGGTTAGGGTTTGTTCAGGGGATGCGGGGGCTTTGGAATCAGGCGCAGTTGGGTGCACAGGGGGTAGTTGCTACATCACTGGATGCACAGGTCGGGGGGGTATGGGGGGCACCGGCGGTGCCCAGGGGAGGTCTTAGTCAGGCTTGGGGGAATGCTGGAGGTGGGGCGGTGGTGCAAGGTACTGCTGCCTCCTCAGTGCTGGCACCAGCTACGGTACTGGCACAGGTTGCCGTTTCAGCGCCTCTGCAGGCTGAGGCCTCGGCGGCGCACACGGCTCTGCCTGACCCACTGTCAGCTACGTCAGTGGCTCCGGTAGCTCCGATGGCCCATGGGGCAACTTATATGTGTTGGTCTGGCCCCCTGGGTCTCCACGTCAAGCAGGAGATTAGGGAGCGGATTTGGAAAGGGGAGTACATTGAGATATACTCACTCATTCCCTTGGAGGAGGTTCCTCCTCCAGAGAAGGAATTGAAAGAGTCCGAACGCGAGAAAGAAAAATACCGCTATAGGAAGATCCCCAAAAATTTTGGGAATTGGATCCGGGCATTTTCGATTCTGGCGAGCATTATAGGGGAGAAATCCCCTGACAAATGCTCAGCGTTATTTTGTTATCAGGACATGATCTGGCATGCATGTCGCGTATATGGGGGTCTAGGGTGGTGGACCTATGATGAGCAGTTCCGCCAGCGCCTGGCAGTCCGGCCATCTTTGTCATGGGATCAAATGGACATCGGTCTGTGGCTGTCTATCATGACTCGCCCCGCGGCACACCAAGGGGGCATGGCGTCCTTTCTCGGGGGGGCCGGGGGGATGGGTACGCCCACTCCTCCGGCCACTCAACGTCGGGGGGGTAGTTGCTGGAAGTACAATGATGGGCAATGTAAGTTTGGGGCGGGATGTCGCTTTAAACACGAATGTTCCGGTTGTGGGGGATCCCACCCGGCTTCAAAGTGTTTCAAACGAAACAAGTCCGGGGGAAAACCGGATCTGGGAGAAAAGGGGGAGGACGCCAGTGGACGTCGCCGCGATGCGTCCCTGGCTAAGTAGGTATCGGAACAGGAAGGCGGCGGGGATTCTCTTAAGGGGTTTCGAGGACGGTTTCTGGATCCCTTTTCGGGACAGGGAGGTCCCACTGTCCTTGCGGAATTTAAAATCCGTTCTGGATCACCCGGGGGTAGTTAGGGATAAGTTAGGGAAGGAGGTGGCGCTGGGTCGGATGGCCGGCCCTTTTCCTTCTCCGCCTTTAAGTAATCTGAGGGTGTCTCCGTTGGGAGTGGTCCCCAAAAAAGAACCGGGAAAATTCAGGCTTATTCATCACTTGTCGTTTCCTTACGGGGAATCGGTGAATGATGACATCAGCGCTGAACTTTGCAGGGTGGCATATGCATCATTCGACTCCGCGGTCCGGATGGTGCAGGCGGCCGGCCGTGGGGCATTGATGGCTAAGACTGATGTGGAATCTGCGTTCCGCCTCCTGCCGGTTCATCCGGACTGCCACCATCTTTTGGGTTGTTATTTCGAAGGCCAGTTTTATGTAGATTTGAGCCTGCCAATGGGTTGCTCTATCTCATGCTTTTATTTTGAGTGCTTCAGCACGTTCATAGAATGGGTCGTGCGGATGGAGTCGGGTTTTGACTCCGTCATGCATTATTTGGATGACTTTTTGGTGGTGGGTCCCCCTAACTCGCATGTGTGTGCACATTTGCTTTCCTCGGTTCAGTCGGTTTCGCAGGGTTTCGGGGTGCCATTGGCTCCGGAAAAAACAGAGGGTCCGTCGACTTGTCTCAGTTTCCTGGGGATAGAGATAGATTCGGGTGAGATGGAGTGTAGGCTCCCATGGGATAAAGTGGTGGGGCTGCGGGCTGATATAACAGCGGCGAAGGGTTTAAGGAAAATCCGTCTGCAACAGCTGCAGTCGCTGTTGGGAAAACTCAACTTTGCATGTAAGATCATGCCTATGGGTCGGGTTTTTAATAGGCGCTTGGCAGCAGCTACGGCGGGGGTCGTTCACCCGCGGCATTTCATTCGTCTGACCCGCCCACGACCAACGGCGCCCAGTTTCCGGGGCGTTACTGTTAGGTATTGTCCATGTCCTCCCTTCCGTTTGTGTGTCTACCTTTGAAGCGGCGTTGTTCCGGCTAGCCTTTTCCCTGGCGTTCTTTGGGGCCCTGAGGGTGGGGGAGTTGGTCAGCCCGTCGAAACGGAGGGCTGGGGGTGTCCTCTTCGAGGATGTAATACGGGAATCGGGTGGGCTGCGTTTTAGACTACGGCGGTCAAAAACTGATGTTCTTGCAAAAGGGGCGTGGGTTTTTCTGCGGGAAGTCCCGGGCTCCTTAGTCTGCCCGGTAGCAGGTTTTGATGCGTATAGCGCTGTGCGTCCTCCAGCTTCGGGACCGTTGCTGCTTCATGGGGATGGGTCTTCATTATCACGATACCAGTTTGTGAAAGTATTTAAGTTGGCGCTTGCGGCTTTAGGTTTGGATGGCGCCACTTTTGGGGGACATTCATTTCGCATTGGGGCAGCATCGGAGGCTTCGAGGTTGGGCTTTGCAGAAAAGGCGATCAGGCGCATTGGCAGGTGGGAATCTCGACGTTTTATGTCCTATATTCGCCCAGTGGGTCTCATGGAGGTATCTTCTGCTCTGTCTTCCCAGGTCTTGCAGTCAGGAAGGTTTGGCTCATAGGCCACTCCTATATATTTTGGGCCCGACAGCGCGCAGCAATCCGGTCCGGGGGGGAGCGTTTAGGATTCCCAGCAGCGGTGGCGGAGGTTCGCTGGATAGGTATAAGGGGCATGCGGTGGGTACGTTTACTCCCTGAGCTGGTTAGCCTTTCCAGATTACTAGGGCCACCTGATGTGTTACTAATCCACTTGGGGGGTAATGACCTGGGGTCTATCCCGGTGTGGGGTCTCTGTGACCTTATTAAACAAGATTTGGCGAGATTGTTGATTTTATTTCCTAACGTGCACTTGGTTTGGTCGGAGTTGGTTCCACGGAATTATTGGCGAGTGGCACAGAGTCAGAAGGCAATGGAGAGATGCAGGATTAAGATCAACAAACATGTTTCCAAGTTTGTACTGGGGGTTGGGGGCGTCACGATCCGCCATCGGGTCTTCGAGCGGGATGCAGCGGTTTATTTCAGGAGTGATGGGGTTCACCTCACGGACGTGGGGTTAGATTTATTTAATTTAGCTTTACAGGATGGAGTTGAGCAGGCCATGGCGATGGGGTGGGGGGCTCCCGCTGATTTAAGGCAGTAAAACAGCGGTGCCTGTGGCGGGGGTGCAGGTCCTTGCCGGTCGTGGTTTATGAAACCAGTGACGATGTGATGTTTATTTTTTGGGCTCGGCCCTCCCCTAACCTTTTAAAAGTGAGAAATCACTACGTGCCCACTGAGCGAGGAGAGTTCGGCTAGTGGTTAGCATGGAGAATGTAAGGTAAAAGGGTAAAGAGACCCTAGGACGAGGGGGGAGGGGAGTACCACTGGTTTGGTGCTACTTGCACATTAGTATATATGGTTATAGATATATTTTAAAATGTTGGTTTAGGTGACTGGCAAGGATTTTAGATGATTTGTTAGGATGTATCTATTTGAGAACTAAAATAGTTAAGGTGATTGGCTGATACAGTCCTTTCAAGTTGTCAGTATGTTAATAAATCGCTGTGGCCTTTTTATTCACCAACAACTGTCTCGTGTGTTTTATTGGGGTATGGGTTACAAGGGAATTTGTTTGACACAGTAGCACTATCCACACTCTAACATACATGATATACAAATAATATATATATACACACACACACGCTTCTCACTGGCATGATATACAAATAATATATATATATATATATATATATACACACACGCTTCTCACTGGCATGATATACAAATAATATATATATACACACACACGCTTCTCACTGGCATTATATACAAATAATATATATATATACACACACACGCTTCTCACTGGCATGATATACAAATAATATATATACACACACGCTTCTCACTGGCATGATATACAAATAATATATATATACACACACACACGCTTCTCACTGGCATGATATACAAATAATATATATATACACACACACACATGCTTCTCACTGACATGATATACAAATAATATGTATATACACACACACACACGCTTCTCACTGGCATGATATACAAATAATATATATATACACACACACACGCTTCTCACTGGCATGATATACAAATAATATATATATACACACACACGCTTCTCACTGGCATGATATACAAATAATATATATATATATACACACACACGCTTCTCACTGGCATGATATACAAATAATATATATATATACAGTAGTGGCCATGGAAAATGCGCCAGGGTATTAAGGCGGTGTCCGGTCGCCCCCCCCCCCGGGTCAAGTGTCGGGGTCATGAACCACTGGACCACCTCCAGTAACAGTGCACCTTACCGGACTAGGTAAGCGGTAAAAAGCACCCGTCGTCGTGGAACCCTGTCTGGGCGTCGCCGGCCGGTCCGGTCCCCCGAGGGTCATGGAGCTTTTTAAAACCACTTTTTTTTTTTTAGGTGTCAGTTCGTGTACCAACTGTCCGTGCACCCCTTGGGCATGTTTTGGGCTGTGTGTTCGCTTGCTGGCTCGCTCAACGGCTCCATGTTGTGCGTGCGCATCCCGCGGGGAACCGGGTCCGGTGTGCGGGACGAAGCACAAGTCGTCGTGGAACCCTGTGTGGGCGTCATGCCTAAGGCAGTGTCCGGTCGACCCCCCCCCCCCCTCACCCCGGCGGGTCAGATGTCGGTGACCACCTCCAGTGACAGTTCACCTAACCTGACTAGAGTGAATCGGTGACAGCAACTCCGGATTCAGTCAAAGAAACGCCGACACCTGCTCCTCTGCTCCAGCCCCGTCCAAACCGCTCCGGCTCCTCTGCTCCGGCTCCGTTCCAACAGCTCCAGCCCCGTTCACACAGCTCCTCTGCTCCACCCCCGTTCAAACAGTTCCTCTGCTCCACCCTGCAGCCGCATTTATAGTGGTTGGTTCCCGCTCAGCCAGCTCCGCCCCCATGCTCGCTTTTCTGATTGGTCACTTCTAGGCCACCTCTGTCCCGATTGGTGGCTGTGTTGCCAAGCCATATACAGTAGTGGCCATGGAAAATGCGCCAGGGTCATTAAGGCGGTGTCCGGTCGCCCCCCCCCCCCCCCCCCGGGTCAAGTGTCGGGGTCATGAACCACTTGACCACCTCCAGTAACAGTGCACCTTACCGGACTAGGTAAGCGGTAAAAAGCAACCGTCGTCGTGGAACCCTGTCTGGGCGTCGCCGGCCGGTCCGGTCCCCCGAGGGTCATGGAGCTTTTTAAAACCACTTTTTTTTTTTTAGGTGTCCATTCGTGTACCACCTGTCCGTGCACCCCTCGGGCATGTTTTGGGCTGTGTGTTCGCTTGCTGGCTCGCTCAACGGCTCCGTGTCGCGCGTGCGCGTCCCGCGGGGAACCGGGCCCGGGGAGCGGGATAAAGCTGCCGTCGCCGTGGAACTCTGGCTGGGGGCGTCGGCGGCCGGTCCGGTCCCCCGAGGGTCGCTTTTAAATTTATTTTATTTTATTTTATTTTTTTTTTTGCGGGGCTTATTAATTCACTGCAGGGAGAACGTTGAAATCCGGCCACCGGGGGGCGCCGCGGGGGGTGCGGCGCGCTCCGGGGGTCGGCGGGGGGGCTCCTCCGGCATGGCCCCCGTCCCTCCCTGCACACTGGGCTGTCAGTTCCCTCGTGGGCGTCTTGGTACGGGGAGAGGCGCCAAGCTGCTATCGTTCTGGAACTCTGCCTGGGCCCCGTCGTGCGGTCTGTTCCCTCGTGGGGGACTCGGTCTCCGTGTCGCGCGTGCGCGTCCCGCGGGGAACCGGGCCCGGGGAGCGGGATAAAGCTGCCGTCGCCGTGGAACTCTGGCTGGGGGCGTCGCCGGCCGGTCCGGTCCCCCGAGGGTCACGGAGCTTTTAAAATTATTATTTTTTTTTTTTTGGCGGGGCTTATTAATTCACTGCAGGGAGAAAGTTGAAATCCGGCCACCGGGGGGCGCCGCGGGGGCCCGGCGCGCTCCGGGGGTCGGCGGGGGGCTCCTCCGGCATGGCCCCCGTCCCTCCCCGCAAGCCGGGGGACCGCGGGGAGATTGTTGAAATCCGGCCACCGGGGGGCGCCGCGGGGGGGGGGGCGCGGCGCGCTCCGGGGGTCGGCGGGGGGCTCCTCCGGCATGGCCCCCGTCCCTCCCCGCGAGCCGGGGGACCGCGGGGCGAAAGTTGAAATCCGGCCACCGGGGGGCGCCGCGGGGGGCACGGCGCGCTCCGGGGGTCGGCGGGGGGCTCCTCCGGCATGGCCCCCGTCCCTCCCCGCGAGCCGGGGGACCGCGGGGAGAAAGTTGAAATCCGGCCACCGGGGGGCGCCGCGGGGGGCGCCGCGGGGGGCGCCGCGGGGGGCGCCGCGGGGGGCGCGGCGCGCTCCGGGGGTCGGCGGGGGGCTCCTCCGGCATGGCCCCCGTCCCTCCCCGCGAGCCGGGGGACCGCGGGAGAAAGTTGAAATCCGGCCA
>CM069858.1:230842577-230866347 GCA_036172795.1 Pelodytes ibericus
TAACTTATTTATTAAATACGAACGGATCTTGCTCTTGCTTAATATTTTGTAGGCCCGCCACGGGCAGCTATGACAGCCCGGCATCTATCGGGCATGGACCTAATCAGACGGCCGATCGAGTCCACAGGCAGTTCGTTCTGCCACACCCGTAACAAAGTGTCCTGGAGCTCTTGCCGGGTCCTCGGCTTGTGTCTGTTCACCGCAAGTCCGACCGTTCTCCAAACGTTCTCGATCGGGTTCAAATCAGGACTATTGGGGGGCCAATCGAGCAGGCACACGCCTTTGCGCTCCAAGTACTGTCTCACCTTTCCGGCTCGGTGGCAGGGAGCCAAATCGTGCTGGAAGATGCAGTCCTGTGGCTGCCCAAACAACCTCCCGATGGTGGGCATCAGCGATCGGGATAAAATCCGTACGTACGACTTGGCATCGACAGTTCCGTCTACCATGTGCAAGTCTCCTGTGCCCTTTGCGCTGATGCAGCCCCATATCATTTGCGACACCGGGAACTTGACGGTGGAGACTACGCAGCTTGGTAGCAGATGTTCACCCCTGCGTCTCCTGACATAGGCTATGCCATCCGTCCCGTGAATGTTGAACTTACTTTCGTCTGAGAAGATGACCTTCTCCCACATGTCCAGTGTCCAGGCCCTGTGGGCTCTCGCCCAGCTTAGACGCTTGGCTCTAGCGGTTTCCGTCACCAAGGGTTTCTTGTGGGGGCGCCTTGCGATGAGGCCTGCCTGGCACAACCTTCTCCTTGCCGTTCTGTTGCTGACCGTGGCCCCCGTGGCTAATCTCCAATCCCGGTTGATTTGCGGTGACGTGAGCCAGCGATCGCGCAGGCAGAGCCGTACCAGCAGCCTGTCTTGTGAAGCGGTCGTGCACCTTCTCCGCCCTCGACCTTTCCTCTGCTCCATATTGCCCGTCTGAGCGTACCTCTTCTGCCAGCGACTCACCGTGGACCGGTGTGTTTGAAACCTGTCAGCAATCTGCCGGGACGACAGACCTTCGTTGTGTAGTGCGAGCAATACAGCCTTGACTTCCGGAGTCAGTTGCATCTTCAGGCCGGAATCTGACCGGGGTCCGGCTCCGTGATGAGCTGGAATAAAGAACATAGGGGGAGGGTTAGTGCAGTGCCCACACACACTCACAGAACTGTTATCGTTTTTAAAAAAAAAAGTATTACTGGTAAAAGGCTACAATACTTTACTTAAACACTGGCGCGATAATTATGTCCACTACTGTATATATATATATATACACACACACGCTTCTCACTGGCATGATATACAAATAATATATATATACACACACACACACGCTTCTCACTGGCATGATATACAGATAATATATATATACACACATACACGCTTCTCACTGGCATGATATACAAATAATATATATATACACACACATACACGCTTCTCACTGGCATGATATACAAATAATATATATATACACACACACACACGCTTCTCACTGGCATGATATACAGATAATATATATATACACACATACACGCTTCTCACTGGCATGATATACAAATAATATATATATATACACACACACACACGCTTCTCACTGGCATGATATACAAATAATATATATATATATATATATACACACACACGCTTCTCACTGGCATGATATACAAATAATATATATATACACACACACACGCTTCTCACTGGCATTATATACAAATAATATATATATACACACACACACACGCTTCTCACTGGCATGATATACAAATAATATATATACACACACACACACGCTTCTCACTGGCATGATATACAAATAATATATATATACACACACACGCTTCTCACTGGCATGATATACAAATAATATATATACACACACACACGCTTCTCACTGGCATGATATACAAATAATATATATATCCACAAACACACACACGCTTCTCACTGGCATGATATACAAATAATATATATATACACACACACACGCTTCTCACTGGCATGATATACAAATAATATATATATACACACACACACGCTTCTCACTGGCATGATATACAAATAATATATATATATATATATATATACACACACACGCTTCTCACTGGCATGATATACAAATAATATATATATACACACACACGCTTCTCACTGGCATTATATACAAATAATATATATATACACACACGCTTCTCACTGGCATGATATACAAATAATATATATACACACACGCTTCTCACTGGCATGATATACAAATAATATATATATACACACACACACATGCTTCTCACTGACATGATATACAAATAATATGTATATACACACACACACACGCTTCTCACTGGCATGATATACAAATAATATATATATACACACACACACGCTTCTCACTGGCATGATATACAAATAATATATATACACACACACACACGCTTCTCACTGGCATGATATCCAAATAATATATACACACACACACACGCTTCTCACTGGCATGATATACAAATAATATATATATACACACACACACGCTTCTCACTGGCATGATATACAAATAATATATATACACACACACACACGCTTCTCACTGGCATGATATACAAATAATATATATATATACACACACACGCTTCTCACTGGCATGATATACAAATAATATATATATATACACACACACACACGATTCTCACTGGCATGATATACAAATAATATATATATATACACACACACACGATTCTCACTGGCATGATATACAAATAATATATATATACACACACACACACACACACACACGCTTCTCATTGGCATGATATACAAATAATATATATATACACACACACACACGCTTCTCACTGGCATGATATACAAATAATATATATATACAAACACACACACACACTTCTCACTGGCATGATATACAAATAATATATATATACACACACACAAACACACGCTTCTCACTGGCATGATATACAAATAATATATATATACACACACACACACACACACACACACACACACACGCTTCTCATTGGCATGATATACAAATAATATATAGATATATATATATATATATACACACACACACACGCTTCTCATTGGCATGATATACAAATAATATATACACACACACACACGCTTCTCATTGGCATGATATACAAATAATATATATATACACACACACACACTCACCCTGTATGTGACTCTGTGTCTGGTGCAGCCCTGGAGCATGTATTATTACTGAGCGCACGTCTGGTGCGGCCCTGGAGCATGTATTATTACTGAGCTCCCTGCCTGGTGCAGCCCTGGAGCATGTATTATAACTGAGCTCCCGTCTGGTGCGGCCAGGGAGCATGTATTATTACTGAGCGCCCTGCCTGGTGCGGCCCTGGAGCATGTATTATTACTGAGCGCCCGTCTGGTGCAGCCCTGGAGCATGTATTATTACTGAGCGCCCCGCCTGGTGCGGCCCTGGAGCATGTATTATTACTGAGCGCCCGTCTGGTGCGGCCCTGGAGCATGTATTATTACTGAGCGCCCTGCCTGGTGCAGCCCTGGAGCATGTATTATTACTGAGCTCCCTGCCTGGTGCTGCCCTGGAGCATGTATTATTACTGAGCGGCCGTCTGGTGCAGCCCTGGAGCATGTATTATTACTGAGCGCCCTACCTGGTGCGGCCCTGGAGCATGTATTATTACTGAGCGCCCGTCTGGTGCGGCCCTGGAGCATGTATTATTACTGAACGCCCGTCTGGTGCAGCCCTGGAGCATGTATTATTACTGAGCGCCCGTCTGGTGCGGCCCTGGAGCATGTATTATTACTGAGCGCCCGTCTGGTGCGGCCCTGGAGCATGTATTATTACTGAGCGCCCGTCTGGTGCGGCCCTGGAGCATGTATTATTACTGAGCGCCCGTCTGGTGCGGCCCTGGAGCATGTATTATTACTGAGCGCCCGTCTGGTGCGGCCCTGGAGCATGTATTAATACTGAGCGCCCGTCTGGTGCGGCCCTGGAGCATGTATTATTACTGAGCGCCCTGCCTGGTGCGGCCCTGGAGCATGTATTATTACTGAGCGCCCGTCTGGTGCGGCCCTGGAGCATGTATTATTACTGAGCGCCCGTCTGGTGCGGCCCTGGAGCATGTATTATTACTGAGCGCCCGTCTGGTGCGGCCCTGGAGCATGTATTATTACTGAGCGCCCGTCTGGTGCAGCCCTGGAGCATGTATTATTACTGAGGGCCCTGCCTGGTGCGGCCCTGGAGCATGTATTATTACTGAGCGCCCTGCCTGGTGCAGCCCTGGAGCATGTATTATTACTGAGCGCCCTGCCTGGTGCAGCCCTGGAGCACGTATTATTACTGAGCGCCCGTCTGGTGCGGCCCTGGAGCATGTATTATTACTGAGCGCCCGTCTGGTGCGGCCCTGGAGCACGTATTATTACTGAGCGCCCTGTCTGGTGCAGCCCTGGAGCATGTATTATTACTGAGGGCCCTGCCTGGTGCAGCCCTGGAGCATGTATTATTACTGAGCGCCCTGCCTGGTGCGGCCCTGGAGCATGTATTATTACTGAGCGCCCGTCTGGTGCGGCCCTGGAGCATGTATTATTACTGAGCGCCCGTCTGGTGCAGCCCTGGAGCATGTATTATTACTGAGCGCCCTGCCTGGTGCGGCCCTGGAGCATGTATTATTACTGAGCGCCCGTCTGGTGCGGCCCTGGAGCATGTATTATTACTGAGCGCCCGTCTGGTGCAGCCCTGGAGCATGTATTATTACTGAGCGCCCGTCTGGTGCGGCCCTGGAGCATGTATTATTACTGAGCGCCCGTCTGGTGCAGCCCTGGAGCATGTATTATTACTGAGCGCCCGTCATGTGCGGCCCTGGAGCATGTATTATTACTGAGCGCCCGTCTGGTGCGGCCCTGGAGCATGTATTATTACTGAGCGCCCGTCTGGTGCGGCCCTGGAGCATGTATTATTACTGAGCGCCCGTCTGGTGCGGCCCTGGAGCATGTATTATTACTGAGCGCCCGTCTGGTGCAGCCCTGGAGCATGTATTAGTACTGAGCGCCCTGCCTGGTGCAGCCCTGGAGCATGTATTATTACTGAGCGCCCGTCTGGTGCGGCCCTGGAGCATGTATTATTACTGAGCGCCCTGCCTGGTGCGGCCCTGGAGCATGTATTATTACTGAGCGCCCTGCCTGGTGCAGCCCTGGAGCATGTATTATTACTGAGCGCCCGTCTGGTGCGGCCCTGGAGCACGTATTATTACTGAGCGCCCTGCCTGGTGCAGCCCTAGAGCATGTATTATTACTGAGCGCCCGTCTGGTGCGGCCCTGGAGCATGTATTATTACTGAGCGCCCTGCCTGGTGCGGCCCTGGAGCATGTATTATTACTGAGCGCCCGTCTGGTGCGGCCCTGGAGCATGTATTGTTACTGAGCGCCCGTCTGGTGCGGCCCTGGAGCATGTATTATTACTGAGCGCCCGTCTGGTGCGGCCCTGGAGCATGTATTATTACTGAGCGCCCGTCTGGTGCGGCCCTGGAGCATGTATTATTACTGAGCGCCCGTCTGGTGCGGCCCTGGAGCATGTATTATTACTGAGCGCCCGTCTGGTGCGGCCCTGGAGCATGTATTATTACTGAGCGCCCGTCTGGTGCGGCCCTGGAGCATGTATTATTACTGAGCGCCCTGCCTGGTGCGGCCCTGGAGCATGTATTATTACTGAGCGCCCGTCTGGTGCGGCTCTGGAGCATGTATTATTACTGAGCGCCCGTCTGGTGCGGCTCTGGAGCATGTATTATTACTGAGCGCCCGTCTGGTGTGGCCCTGGAGCATGTATTATTACTGAGCGCCCGTCTGGTGCGGCCCTGGAGCATGTATTATTACTGAGCGCCCTGCCTGGTGCGGCCCTGGAGCATGTATTATTACTGAGGGCGCTGCCTGGTGCAGCCCTGGAGCATGTATTATTACTGAGCGCCCGTCTGGTGCGGCTCTGGAGCATGTATTATTACTGAGCGCCCGTCTGGTGCAGCCCTGGAGCATGTATTATTACTGAGCGCCCGTCATGTGCGGCCCTGGAGCATGTATTATTACTGAGCGCCCTGCCTGGTGCGGCCCTGGAGCATGTATTATTACTGAGCGCCCGTCTGGTGCGGCCCTGGAGCATGTATTATTACTGAGCGCCCGTCTGGTGCAGCCCTGGAGCATGTATTATTACTGAGCGCCCGCCTGGGGCGGCCCTGGAGCATGTATTATTACTGAGCGCCATGCCTGGTGCGGCCCTGGAGCATGTATTATTACTGAGCGCCTGTCTGGTGCAGCCCTGGAGCATGTATTATTACTGAGCGCCCGCCTGGGGCGGCCCTGGAGCATGTATTATTACTGAGCTCCCGCCTGGTGCAGCCCTGGAGCATGTATTATTACTGAGCGCCCGCCTGGGGCGGCCCTGGAGCATGTATTATTACTGAGCGCCCGTCTGGTGCGGCCCTGGAGCATGTATTATTACTGAGCGCCCGTCTGGTGCGGCCCTGGAGCATGTATTATTACTGAGCGCCCTGCCTGGTGCGGCCCTGGAGCATGTATTATTACTGAGCGCCCGTCTGGTGCGGCCCTGGAGCATGTATTATTACTGAGCGCCCTGCCTGGTGCAGCCCTGGAGCATGTATTATTACTGAGCGCCCGTCTGGTGCGGCCCTGGAGCATGTATTATTACTGAGCGGCCGTCTGGTGCAGCCCTGGAGCATGTATTATTACTGAGCGCCCTGCCTGGTGCGGCCCTGGAGCATGTATTATTACTGAGCGCCCGTCTGGTGCGGCCCTGGAGCATGTATTATTACTGAGCGCCCGTCTGGTGCGGCCCTGGAGCATGTATTATTACTGAGCGCCCTGCCTGGTGCGGCCCTGGAGCATGTATTATTACTGAGCGCCCGTCTGGTGCGGCCCTGGAGCATGTATTATTACTGAGCGCCCGTCTGGTGCGGCCCTGGAGCATGTATTATTACTGAGCTCCCGCCTGGTGCGGCCCTGGAGCATGTATTATTACTGAGCGCCCGTCTGGTGCGGCCCTGGAGCATGTATTATTACTGAGCGCCCTGCCTGGTGCAGCCCTGGAGCATGTATTATAACTGAGCGCCCGTCTGGTGCGGCCCTGGAGCATGTATTATTACTGAGCTCCCTGCCTGGTGCGGCCCTGGAGCATGTATTATTACTGAGCGCCCTGCCTGGTGCAGCCCTGGAGCATGTATTATTACTGAGCTCCCTGCCTGGTGCGGCCCTGGAGCATGTATTATTACTGAGCGCCCGTCTGGTGCGGCCCTGGAGCATGTATTATTACTGAGCGCCCGTCTGGTGCGGCCCTGGAGCATGTATTATTACTGAGCGCCCGTCTGGTGCAGCCCTGGAGCATGTATTATTACTGAGCGCCCCGCCTGGTGCAGCCCTGGAGCATGTATTATTACTGAGCGCCCTGCCTGGTGCAGCCCTGGAGCATGTATTATTACTGAGCGCCCTGCCTGGTGCAGCCCTGGAGCATGTATTATTACTGAGCGCCCCGCCTGGTGCAGCCCTGGAGCATGTATTATTACTGAGCGCCCGTCTGGTGCGCCCTGGAGCAAGTATTATTACTGAGCGCCCCGCCTGGTGCAGCCCTGGAGCATGTATTATTACTGAGCGCCCTGCCTGGTGCAGCCCTGGAGCATGTATTATTACTGAGCGCCCGTCTGGTGCAGCCCTGGAGCATGTATTATTACTGAGCGCCCGCCTGGTGCGGCCCTGGAGCATGTATTATTACTGAGCGCACGTCATGTGCAGCCCTGGAGCATGTATTATTACTGAGCGCCCGTCTGGTGCAGCCCAGGAGCATGTATTATTACTGAGCGCCCTGCCTGGTGCAGCCCTGGAGCATGTATTATTACTGAGGGCCCTGCCTGGTGCAGCCCTGGAGCATGTATTATTACTGAGCGCCCCGTCTGGTGCAGCCCTGGAGCATGTATTATTACTGAGCGCCTGCCTGGTGCGGCCCTGGAGCATGTATTATTACTGAGCGCCCTGCCTGGTGCGGCCCTGGAGCATGTATTATTACTGAGCGCCCGTCTAGTGCGGCCCTGGAGCATGTATTATTACTGAGCTCCCTGTCTGGTGCGGCCCTGGAGCATGTATTATTACTGAGCGCCCGTCTGGTGCAGCCCTGGAGCATGTATTATTACTGAGCGCCCTGCCTGGTGCAGCCCTGGAGCATGTATTATTACTGAGCGCCCGTCTGGTGCAGCCCTGGAGCATGTATTATTACTGAGCGCCCGCCTGGTGCGGCCCTGGAGCATGTATTATTACTGAGCGCCCGTCTGGTGCGGCCCTGGAGCATGTATTATTACTGAGCGCCCGTCTGGTGCGGCCCTGGAGCATGTATTATTACTGAGCTCCCTGCCTGGTGCAGCCCTGGAGCATGTATTATTACTGAGCGCCCGTCTGGTGCGGCCCTGGAGCATGTATTATTACTGAGCGCCCGTCTGGTGCGGCCCTGGAGCATGTATTATTACTGAGCGCCCGTCTGGTGCGGCCCTGGAGCATGTATTATTACTGAGCTCCCTGCCTGTTGCAGCCCTGGAGCATGTATTATTACTGAGCGCCCGTCTGGTGCAGCCCTGGAGCATGTATTATTACTGAGCGCCCGTCTGGTGCGGCCCTGGAGCATGTATTATTACTGAGCGCCCGTCTGGTGCAGCCCTGGAGCATGTATTATTACTGAGCGCCCGCCTGGTGCGGCCCTGGAGCATGTATTATTACTGAGCGCCCGTCTGGTGCGGCCCTGGAGCATGTATTATTACTGAGCGCCCGTCTGGTGCGGCCCTGGAGCATGTATTATTACTGAGCGCCCGTCTGGTGCAGCCCTGGAGCATGTATTATTACTGAGCGCCCTGCCTGGTGCGGCCATGGAGCATGTATTATTACTGAGCTCCCTGCCTGGTGCGGCCCTGGAGCATGTATTATTACTGAGCGCCCTGCCTGGTGCGGCCCTGGAGCATGTATTATTACTGAGCGCCCGTCTGGTGCGGCCCTGGAGCATGTATTATTACTGAGCTCCCTGTCTGGTGCGGCCCTGGAGCATGTATTATTACTGAGCGCCCGTCTGGTGCAGCCCTGGAGCATGTATTATTACTGAGCGCCCGTCTGGTGCAGCCCTGGAGCATGTATTATTACTGAGCGCCCTGCCTGGTGCGGCCCTGGAGCATGTATTATTACTGAGCGCCCTGCCTGGTGCGGCCCTGGAGCATGTATTATTACTGAGCGCCCGTCATGTGCGGCCCTGGAGCATGTATTATTACTGAGCGCCCGTCTGGTGCGGCCCTGGAGCATGTATTATTACTGAGCGCCCGTCTGGTGCGGCCCTGGAGTATGTATTATTACTGAGCGCCCTGCCTGGTGCGGCCCTGGAGCATGTATTATTACTGAGCTCCCTGCCTGGTGCGGCCCTGGAGCATGTATTATTACTGAGCGCCCTGCCTGGTGCGGCCCTGGAGCATGTATTATTACTGAGCGCCCTGCCTGGTGCGGCCCTGGAGCATGTATTATTACTGAGCGCCCTGCCTGGTGCGGCCCTGGAGTATGTATTATTACTGAGCGCCCGTCATGTGCGGCCCTGGAGCATGTATTATTACTGAGCGCCCGTCTGGTGCGGCCCTGGAGCATGTATTATTACTGAGCGCCCGTCTGGTGCGGCCCTGGAGCATGTATTATTACTGAGCGCCCGTCTGGTGCGGCCCTGGAGCATGAATTATTACTGAGCGCCCGTCTGGTGCGGCCCTGGAGCATGTATTATTACTGAGCGCCCGTCTGGTGCGGCCCTGGAGCATGTATTATTACTGAGCTCCCTGCCTGGTGCAGCCCTGGAGCATGTATTATTACTGAGCGCCCGTCTGGTGCGGCCCTGGAGCATGTATTATTACTGAGCGCCCGTCTGGTGCGGCCCTGGAGCATGTATTATTACTGAGCGCCCGTCTGGTGCGGCCCTGGAGCATGTATTATTACTGAGCTCCCTGCCTGTTGCGGCCCTGGAGCATGTATTATTACTGAGCGCCCGTCTGGTGCAGCCCTGGAGCATGTATTATTACTGAGCGCCCGTCTGGTGCGGCCCTGGAGCATGTATTATTACTGAGCGCCCGTCTGGTGCAGCCCTGGAGCATGTATTATTACTGAGCGCCCGCCTGGTGCGGCCCTGGAGCATGTATTATTACTGAGCGCCCGTCTGGTGCGGCCCTGGAGCATGTATTATTACTGAGCGCCCGTCTGGTGCAGCCCTGGAGCATGTATTATTACTGAGCGCCCGTCTGGTGCGGCCCTGGAGCATGTATTATTACTGAGCGCCCGTCTGGTGCAGCCCTGGAGCATGTATTATTACTGAGCGCCCTGCCTGGTGCGGCCATGGAGCATGTATTATTACTGAGCTCCCTGCCTGGTGCGGCCCTGGAGCATGTATTATTACTGAGCGCCCTGCCTGGTGCGGCCCTGGAGCATGTATTATTACTGAGCGCCCTGCCTGGTGCGGCCCTGGAGCATGTATTATTACTGAGCGCCCTGCCTGGTGCGGCCCTGGAGCATGTATTATTACTGAGCGCCCGTCATGTGCGGCCCTGGAGCATGTATTATTACTGAGCGCCCGTCTGGTGCGGCCCTGGAGCATGTATTATTACTGAGCGCCCGTCTGGTGCGGCCCTGGAGCATGTATTATTACTGAGCGCCCGTCTGGTGCGGCCCTGGAGCATGTATTATTACTGAGCGCCCGTCTGGTGCGGCCCTGGAGCATGTATTATTACTGAGCGCCCGTCTGGTGCGGCCCTGGAGCATGTATTATTACTGAGCTCCCTGCCTGGTGCAGCCCTGGAGCATGTATTATTACTGAGCGCCCGTCTGGAACAGCCCTGGAGCATGTATTATTACTGAGCGCCCGTCTGGTGCGGCCCTGGAGCATGTATTATTACTGAGCGCCCGTCTGGTGCGGCCCTGGAGCATGTATTATTACTGAGCTCCCTGCCTGTTGCAGCCCTGGAGCATGTATTATTACTGAGCGCCCGTCTGGTGCAGCCCTGGAGCATGTATTATTACTGAGCGCCCGTCTGGTGCAGCCCTGGAGCATGTATTATTACTGAGCGCCCGTCTGGTGCAGCCCTGGAGCATGTATTATTACTGAGCGCCCGCCTGGTGCGGCCCTGGAGCATGTATTATTACTGAGCGCCCGTCTGGTGCGGCCCCGGAGCATGTATTATTACTGAGCGCCCGTCTGGTGCGGCCCTGGAGCATGTATTATTACTGAGCGCCCGTCTGGTGCGGCCCCGGAGCATGTATTATTACTGAGCGCCCGTCTGGTGCGGCCCTGGAGCATGTATTATTACTGAGCGCCCGTCTGGTGCGGCCCTGGAGCATGTATTATTACTGAGCGCCCGTCTGGTGCGGCCCTGGAGCATGTATTATTACTGAGCGCCCGTCTGGTGCGGCGCTGGAGCATGTATTATTACTGAGCGCCCGTCTGGTGCGGCCCTGGAGCATGTATTATTACTGAGCGCCCGTCTGGTGCGGCCCTGGAGCATGTATTATTACTGAGCGCCCTGCCTGGTGCGGCCCTGGAGCATGTATTATTACTGAGCGCCCGTCTGGTGCAGCCCTGGAGCATGTATTATTACTGAGCGCCCTGCCTGGTGCGGCCCTGGAGCATGTATTATTACTGAGCGCCCTGCCTGATGCAGCCCTGGAGCATGTATTATTACTGAGCGCCCTGCCTGGTGCGGCCCTGGAGCATGTATTATTACTGAGCTCCCTGTCTGGTGCGGCCCTGGAGCATGTATTATTACTGAGCGCCCGTCTGGTGCGGCCCTGGAGCATGTATTATTACTGAGAGCCCGTCATGTGCGGCCCTGGAGCATGTATTATTACTGAGCGCCCTGCCTGGTGCGGCCCTGGAGCATGTATTATTACTGAGCGCCCTGCCTGGTGCAGCCCTGGAGCATGTATTATTACTGAGCGCCCTGCCTGGTGCAGCCCTGGAGCATGTATTATTACTGAGCGCCCGTCTGGTGCGGCCCTGGAGCATGTATTATTACTGAGCGCCCGTCTGGTGCGGCCCTGGAGCATGTATTATTACTGAGCGCCCGTCTGGTGCGGCCCTGGAGCATGTATTATTACTGAGCGCCCGTCTGGTGCGGCCCTGGAGCATGTATTATTACTGAGCGCCCGTCTGGTGCGGCCCTGGAGCATGTATTATTACTGAGCGCCCTGCCTGGTGCGGCCCTGGAGCATGTATTATTACTGAGCGCCCGTCTGGTGCAGCCCTGGAGCATGTATTATTACTGAGCGCCCGTCTGGTGCGGCCCTGGAGCATGTATTATTACTGAGCGCCCGTCTGGTGCAGCCTGGAGCATGTATTATTACTGAGCGCCCTGCCTGGTGCAGCCCTGGAGCATGTATTATTACTGAGCGCCCTGCCTGGTGCGGCCCTGGAGCATGTATTATTACTGAGCGCCCGTCTGGTGCGGCCCTGGAGCATGTATTATTACTGAGCGCCCTGCCTGGTGCGGCCCTGGAGCATGTATTATTACTGAGCGCCCTGCCTGGTGCGGCCCTGGAGCATGTATTATTACTGAGCGCCCGTCTGGTGCGGCCCTGGAGCATGTATTATTACTGAGCGCCCTGCCTGGTGCGGCCCTGGAGCATGTATTATTACTGAGCGCCCTGCCTGGTGCGGCCCTGGAGCATGTATTATTACTGAGCGCCCTGCCTGGTGCGGCCCTGGAGCATGTATTATTACTGAGCGCCCTGCCTGGTGCAGCCCTGGAGCATGTATTATTACTGAGCGCCCGTCTGGTGCGGCCCTGGAGCATGTATTATTACTGAGCGCCCTGCCTGCTGCGGCCCTGGAGCATGTATTATTACTGAGCGCCCGTCTGGTGCAGCCCTGGAGCATGTATTATTACTGAGCGCCCGTCTGGTGCGGCCCTGGAGCATGTATTATTACTGAGCGCCCTGCCTGGTGCAGCCCTGGAGCATGTATTATTACTGAGCGCCCTGCCTGGTGCAGCCCTGGAGCATGTATTACTACTGAGCGCCCGTCTGGTGCAGCCCTGGAGCATGTATTATTACTGAGCGCCTGTCTGGTGCAGCCCTGGAGCATGTATTATTACTGAGCGCCCTGCCTGGTGCAGCCCTGGAGCATGTATTATTACTGAGCGCCCTGCCTGGTGCAGCCCTGGAGCATGTATTATTACTGAGCGCCCGTCTGGTGCGGCTCTGGAGCATGTATTATTACTGAGCGCCCGTCTGGTGCGGCCCTGGAGCATGTATTATTACTGAGCGCCCTGCCTGGTGCGGCTCTGGAGCATGTATTATTACTGAGCGCCAGTCTGGTGCGGCCCTGGAGCATGTATTATTACTGAGCGCCCGTCATGTGCGGCTCTGGAGCATGTATTATTACTGAGCGCCCGTCTGGTGCGGCCCTGGAGCATGTATTATTACTGAGCGCCCTGCCTGGTGCAGCCCCGGAGCATGTATTATTACTGAGCGCCCGTCTGGTTCAGCCCTGGAGCATGTATTATTACTGAGCGCCCGTCTGGTGCGGCCCTGGAGCATGTATTATTACTGAGCGCCCGTCTGGTGCAGCCCCGGAGCATGTATTATTACTGAGCGCCCTGCCTGGTGCAGCCCTGGAGCATGTATTATTACTGAGCGCCCTGCCTGGTGCAGCCTGGAGCATGTATTATTACTGAGCGCCCGTCTGGTGCGGCCCTGGAGCATGTATTATTACTGAGCGCCCGTCTGGTGCGGCCCTGGAGCATGTATTATTACTGAGCGCCCGTCTGGTGCGGCCCTGGAGCATGTATTATTACTGAGCGGCCGTCTGGTGCGGCCCTGGAGCATGTATTATTACTGAGCGTCCTGCCTGGTGCAGCCCCGGAGCATGTATTATTACTGAGCGCCCTGCCTGGTGCAGCCCTGGAGCATGTATTATTACTGAGCGGCCGTCTGGTGCAGCCCTGGAGCATGTATTATTACTGAGCGGCCGTCTGGTGCGGCCCTGGAGCATGTATTATTACTGAGCGTCCTGCCTGGTGCAGCCCCGGAGCATGTATTATTACTGAGCGCCCTGCCTGGTGCAGCCCTGGAGCATGTATTATTACTGAGCGGCCGTCTGGTGCAGCCCTGGAGCATGTATTATTACTGAGCGCCTGTCTGGTGCGGCCCTGGAGCATGTATTATTACTGAGCTCCCTGCCTGTTGCAGCCCTGGAGCATGTATTATTACTGAGCGCCCGTCTGGTGCAGCCCTGGAGCATGTATTATTACTGAGCGCCCGTCTGGTGCAGCCCTGGAGCATGTATTATTACTGAGCGCCCTGCCTGGTGCAGCCCCGGAGCATGTATTATTACTGAGCGCCCTGCCTGGTGCAGCCCTGGAGCATGTATTATTACTGAGCGGCCGTCTGGTGCAGCCCTGGAGCATGTATTATTACTGAGCTCCCTGCCTGGTGCAGCCCTGGAGCATGTATTATTACTGAGCGCCCGTCTGGTGCGGCCCTGGAGCATGTATTATTACTGAGCGCCCGTCTGGTGCAGCCTGGAGCATGTATTATTACTGAGCGCCCTGCCTGGTGCAGCCCTGGAGCATGTATTATTACTGAGCGCCCTGCCTGGTGCGGCCCTGGAGCATGTATTATTACTGAGCGCCCGTCTGGTGCGGCCCTGGAGCATGTATTATTACTGAGCGCCCTGCCTGGTGCGGCCCTGGAGCATGTATTATTACTGAGCGCCCGTCTGGTGCGGCCCTGGAGCATGTATTATTACTGAGCGCCCGTCTGGTGCAGCCCTGGAGCATGTATTATTACTGAGCGCCCTGCCTGGTGCGGCCCTGGAGCATGTATTATTACTGAGCGCCCTGCCTGGTGCGGCCCTGGAGCATGTATTATTACTGAGCGCCCTGCCTGGTGCGGCCCTGGAGCATGTATTATTACTGAGCGCCCTGCCTGGTGCAGCCCTGGAGCATGTATTATTACTGAGCGCCCGTCTGGTGCGGCCCTGGAGCATGTATTATTACTGAGCGCCCTGCCTGCTGCGGCCCTGGAGCATGTATTATTACTGAGCGCCCGTCTGGTGCAGCCCTGGAGCATGTATTATTACTGAGCGCCCTGCCTGGTGCAGCCCCGGAGCATGTATTATTACTGAGCGCCCGTCTGGTTCAGCCCTGGAGCATGTATTATTACTGAGCGCCCGTCTGGTGCGGCGCTGGAGCATGTATTATTACTGAGCGCCTGTCTGGTGCGGCCCTGGAGCATGTATTATTACTGAGCGCCCGTCTGGTGCGGCTCTGGAGCATGTATTATTACTGAGCGCCCGTCTGGTGCGGCCCTGGAGCATGTATTATTACTGAGCGCCCGTCTGGTGCGGCCCTGGAGCATGTATTATTACTGAGCGCCCTGCCTGGTGCAGCCCTGGAGCATGTATTATTACTGAGCTCCCGCCTGGTGCAGCCCTGGAGCATGTATTATTACTGAGCGCCCGTCTGGTGCAGCCCCGGAGCATGTATTATTACTGAGCGCCCTGCCTGGTGCAGCCCTGGAGCATGTATTATTACTGAGCGCCCTGCCTGGTGCAGCCTGGAGCATGTATTATTACTGAGCGCCCGTCTGGTGCGGCCCTGGAGCATGTATTATTACTGAGCGCCCGTCTGGTGCGGCCCTGGAGCATGTATTATTACTGAGCGCCCGTCTGGTGCGGCCCTGGAGCATGTATTATTACTGAGCGGCCGTCTGGTGCGGCCCTGGAGCATGTATTATTACTGAGCGTCCTGCCTGGTGCAGCCCCGGAGCATGTATTATTACTGAGCGCCCTGCCTGGTGCAGCCCTGGAGCATGTATTATTACTGAGCGGCCGTCTGGTGCAGCCCTGGAGCATGTATTATTACTGAGCGGCCGTCTGGTGCGGCCCTGGAGCATGTATTATTACTGAGCGTCCTGCCTGGTGCAGCCCCGGAGCATGTATTATTACTGAGCGCCCTGCCTGGTGCAGCCCTGGAGCATGTATTATTACTGAGCGGCCGTCTGGTGCAGCCCTGGAGCATGTATTATTACTGAGCGCCTGTCTGGTGCGGCCCTGGAGCATGTATTATTACTGAGCTCCCTGCCTGTTGCAGCCCTGGAGCATGTATTATTACTGAGCGCCCGTCTGGTGCAGCCCTGGAGCATGTATTATTACTGAGCGCCCGTCTGGTGCAGCCCTGGAGCATGTATTATTACTGAGCGCCCTGCCTGGTGCAGCCCCGGAGCATGTATTATTACTGAGCGCCCTGCCTGGTGCAGCCCTGGAGCATGTATTATTACTGAGCGGCCGTCTGGTGCAGCCCTGGAGCATGTATTATTACTGAGCTCCCTGCCTGGTGCAGCCCTGGAGCATGTATTATTACTGAGCGCCCGTCTGGTGCGGCCCTGGAGCATGTATTATTACTGAGCGCCCTGCCTGGTGCGGCCCTGGAGCATGTATTATTACTGAGCGTCCTGCCTGGTGCGGCTCTGGAGCATGTATTATTACTGAGCGCCCGTCTGGTGCGGCCCTGGAGCATGTATTATTACTGAGCGCCCTGCCTGGTGCAGCCCTGGAGCATGTATTATTACTGAGCGGCCGTCTGGTGCAGCCCTGGAGCATGTATTATTACTGAGCTCCATGCCTGGTGCAGCCCTGGAGCATGTATTATTACTGAGCGCCCGTCTGGTGCGGCCCTGGAGCATGTATTATTACTGAGCGCCCTGCCTGGTGCGGCCCTGGAGCATGTATTATTACTGAGCGCCCGTCTGGTGCAGCCCTGGAGCATGTATTATTACTGAGCGGCCGTCTGGTGCAGCCCTGGAGCATGTATTATTACTGAGCGCCCTGCCTGGTGCGGCCCTGGAGCATGTATTATTACTGAGCGCCCGTCTGGTGCAGCCCTGGAACATGTATTATTACTGAGCGCCCGTCTGGTGCGGCCCTGGAGCATGTATTATTACTGAGCGCCCGTCTGGTGCGGCCCTGGAGCATGTATTATTACTGAGCGCCCGTCTGGTGCAGCTCTGGAACATGTATTATTACTGAGCGCCCTGCCTGGTGCGGCCCTGGAGCATGTATTATTACTGAGCGCCCGTCTGGTGCGGCCCTGGAGCATGTATTATTACTGAGCGCCCGTCTGGTGCGGCCCTGGAGCATGTATTATTACTGAGCGCCCGTCTGGTGCGGCCCTGGAGCATGTATTATTACTGAGCGCCCGTCTGGTGCAGCCCTGGAGCATGTATTATTACTGAGCGCCCGTCTGGTGCGGCCCTGGAGCATGTATTATTACTGAGCGCCCGTCTGGTGCGGCCCTGGAGCATGTATTATTACTGAGCGCCCTGCCTGGTGCAGCCCCGGAGCATGTATTATTACTGAGCGCCCGTCTGGTGCAGCCCTGGAGCATGTATTATTACTGAGCGCCCGTCTGGTGCGGCCCTGGAGCATGTATTATTACTGAGCGCCCGTCTGGTGCGGCCCTGGAGCATGTATTATTACTGAGCGCCCGTCTGGTGCGGCCCTGGAGCATGTATTATTACTGAGCGCCCGTCTGGTGCAGCCCTGGAGCATGTATTATTACTGAGCGCCTGTCTGGTGCAGCCCTGGAGCATGTATTATTACTGAGCGGCCGTCTGGTGCAGCCCTGGAGCATGTATTATTACTGAGCGCCCTGCCTGGTGCGGCCCTGGAGCATGTATTATTACTGAGCGCCCGTCTGGTGCGGCCCTGGAGCATGTATTATTACTGAGCGCCCGTCTGGTGCAGCCCTGGAGCATGTATTATTACTGAGCGCCCGTCTGGTGCGGCCCTGGAGCATGTATTATTACTGAGCTCCCTGCCTGGTGCAGCCCTGGAGCATGTATTATTACTGAGCTCCCTGCCTGGTGCAGCCCTGGAGCATGTATTATTACTGAGCGCCCTGCCTGGTGCGGCCCTGGAGCATGTATTATTACTGAGCGCCCGTCTGGTGCGGCCCTGGAGCATGTATTATTACTGAGCGCCCGTCTGGTGCGGCTCTGGAGCATGTATTATTACTGAGCGCCCGTCTGGTGCAGCCCTGGAGCATGTATTATTACTGAGCGCCCGTCTGGTGCGGCCCTGGAGCATGTATTATTACTGAGCGCCCTGCCTGGTGCGGCCCTGGAGCATGTATTATTACTGAGCGCCCGTCTGGTGCGGCTCTGGAGCATGTATTATTACTGAGCGCCCGTCTGGTGCAGCCCTGGAGCATGTATTATTACTGAGCGCCCGTCTGGTGCAGCCCTGGAGCATGTATTATTACTGAGCGCCCGTCTGGTGCAGCCCTGGAGCATGTATTATTACTGAGCGCCCGTCTGGTGCAGCCCTGGAGCATGTATTATTACTGAGCGCCCGTCTGGTGCGGCCCTGGAGCATGTATTATTACTGAGCGCCCGTCTGGTGCGGCCCTGGAGCATGTATTATTACTGAGCGCCCGTCTGGTGCGGCCCTGGAGCATGTATTATTACTGAGCGCCCTGCCTGGTGTGGCTCTGGAGCATGTATTATTACTGAGCGCCCTGCCTGGTGCGGCCCTGGAGCATGTATTATTACTGAGCGCCCGTCTGGTGCAGCCCTGGAGCATGTATTATTACTGAGCGCCCGTCTGGTGCGGCCCTGGAGCATGTATTATTACTGAGCGCCCGTCTGGTGCGGCCCTGGAGCATGTATTATTACTGAGCGCCCTGCCTGGTGCGGCCCTGGAGCATGTATTATTACTGAGCGCCCGTCTGGTGCGGCCCTGGAGCATGTATTATTACTGAGCGCCCGTCTGGTGCGGCCCTGGAGCATGTATTATTACTGAGCGCCCGTCTGGTGCGGCTCTGGAGCATGTATTATTACTGAGCGCCCGTCTGGTGCAGCCCTGGAGCATGTATTATTACTGAGCGCCCGTCTGGTGCAGCCCTGGAGCATGTATTATTACTGAGCGCCCTGCCTGGTGCGGCCCTGGAGCATGTATTATTACTGAGAGAGGAAGATACTGAATAACTCTAGTCGCTTCCTTTATTTGGGTGCACCAACATGGCGGACTCCTGTGATGAATACAAAGATGGCCGCCTGTCACATGGTGTCGCTACGTAGAGGCGCCCGCCAAACGATTGGATCAGGCGGGGAGCAACAACATGGCGCCCGTATTGTAAAAGGACACACGGGTTACTATGGTAACGGCCTGACTTTCCCTTCAGCTCTATGGTATTAACGGCTGGGAGGTCTGAGACTGGAGGAGTGAGAGAGAAGCCAGTGTGAGTATAATGTGTATATACTATATAATATATCTAATAATAATACATAGAATATATACTATATAATAATAATACACTGACTGTAACCTGAGACTGGAGGAGTGAGAGAGAAGCCAGTGTGAGTATAATGTGTATATACTATATAATATATATAATAATAATACATAGAATATATACTATATAATAATAATACACTGACTGTAACCTGAGACTGGAGGAGTGAGAGAGAAGCCAGTGTGAGTATAATGTGTATATACTATATAATATATCTAATAATAATACATAGAATATATACTATATAATAATAATACACTGACTGTAACCTGAGACTGGAGGAGTGAGAGAGAAGCCAGTGTGAGTATAATGTGTATATACTATATAATATATATAATAATAATACATAGAATATATACTATATAATAATAATACACTGACTGTAACCTGAGACTGGAGGAGTGAGAGAGAAGCCAGTGTGAGTATAATGTGTATATACTATATAATATATCTAATAATAATAATACATAGAATATATACTATATAATAATAATACACTGACTGTAACCTGAGACTGGAGGAGTGAGAGAGAAGCCAGTGTGAGTATAATGTGTATATACTATATAATATATATAATAATAATACATAGAATATATACTATATAATAATAATACACTGACTGTAACCTGAGACTGGAGGAGTGAGAGAGAAGCCAGTGTGAGTATAATGTGTATATACTATATAATATATCTAATAATAATACATAGAATATATACTATATAATAATAATACACTGACTGTAACCTGAGACTGGAGGAGTGAGAGAGAAGCCAGTGTGAGTATAATGTGTATATACTATATAATATATCTAATAATAATACATAGAATATATACTATATAATAATAATAATACACTGACTGTAACCTGAGACTGGAGGAGTGAGAGAGAAGCCAGTGTGAGTATAATGTGTATATACTATATAATATATATAATAATAATACATAGAATATATACTATATAATAATAATACACTGACTGTAACCTGAGACTGGAGGAGTGAGAGAGAAGCCAGTGTGAGTATAATGTGTATATACTATATAATATATATAATAATAATACATAGAATATATACTATATAATAATAATACACTGACTGTAACCTGAGACTGGAGGAGTGAGAGAGAAGCCAGTGTGAGTATAATGTGTATATACTATATAATATATCTATAATAATAATACATAGAATATATACTATATAATAATAATACACTGACTGTAACCTGAGACTGGAGGAGTGAGAGAGAAGCCAGTGTGAGTATAATGTGTATATACTATATAATATATATAATAATAATACATAGAATATATACTATATAATAATAATACACTGACTGTAACCTGAGACTGGAGGAGTGAGAGAGAAGCCAGTGTGAGTATAATGTGTATATACTATATAATATATATAATAATAATACATAGAATATATACTATATAATAATAATACACTGACTGTAACCTGAGACTGGAGGAGTGAGAGAGAAGCCAGTGTGAGTATAATGTGTATATACTATATAATATATATAATAATAATACATAGAATATATACTATATAATAATAATACACTGACTGTAACCTGAGACTGGAGGAGTGAGAGAGAAGCCAGTGTGAGTATAATGTGTATATACTATATAATATATATAATAATAATACATAGAATATATACTATATAATAATAATACACTGACTGTAACCTGAGACTGGAGGAGTGAGAGAGAAGCCAGTGTGAGTATAATGTGTATATACTATATAATATATATAATAATAATACATAGAATATATACTATATAATAATAATACACTGACTGTAACCTGAGACTGGAGGAGTGAGAGAGAAGCCAGTGTGAGTATAATGCGTATATACTATATAATATATCTAATAATAATAATACATAGAATATATACTATATAATAATAATACACTGACTGTAACCTGAGACTGGAGGAGTGAGAGAGAAGCCAGTGTGAGTATAATGTGTATATACTATATAATATATATAATAATAATACATAGAATATATACTATATAATACACTGACTGTAACCTGAGACTGGAGGAGTGAGAGAGAAGCCAGTGTGAGTATAATGTGTATATACTATATAATATATCTAATAATAATACATAGAATATATACTATATAATAATAATACATTGACTGTAACCTGAGACTGGAGGAGTGAGAGAGAAGCCAGTGTGAGTATAATGTGTATATTCTATATAATATATATAATAATAATACACTGACTGTAACCTGAGACTGGAGGAGTGAGAGAGAAGCCAGTGTGAGTATAATGTGTATATACTATATAATATATCTAATAATAATAATACATAGAATATATACTATATAATAATAATACACTGACTGTAACCTGAGACTGGAGGAGTGAGAGAGAAGCCAGTGTGAGTATAATGTGTATATACTATATAATATATCTAATAATAATACATAGAATATATACTATATAATAATAATAATACACTGACTGTAACCTGAGACTGGAGGAGTGAGAGAGAAGCCAGTGTGAGTATAATGTGTATATACTATATAATATATATAATAATAATACATAGAATATATACTATATAATAATAATACACTGACTGTAACCTGAGACTGGAGGAGTGAGAGAGAAGCCAGTGTGAGTATAATGTGTATATACTATATAATATATATAATAATAATAATACATAGAATATATACTATATAATAATAATAATACACTGACTGTAACCTGAGACTGGAGGAGTGAGAGAGAAGCCAGTGTGAGTATAATGTGTGTATATACTATATAATATATATAATAATAATACATAGAATATATACTATATAATAATAATACACTGACTGTAACCTGAGACTGGAGGAGTGAGAGAGAAGCCAGTGTGAGTATAATGTGTATATACTATATAATATATCTAATAATAATAATACATAGAATATATACTATATAATAATAATACACTGACTGTAACCTGAGACTGGAGGAGTGAGAGAGAAGCCAGTGTGAGTATAATGTGTATATACTATATAATAATACATAGAATATATACTATATAATAATAATACACTGACTGTAACCTGAGACTGGAGGAGTGAGAGAGAAGCCAGTGTGAGTATAATGTGTATATACTATATAATATATATAATAATAATACATAGAATATATACTATATAATAATAATACATTGACTGTAACCTGAGACTGGAGGAGTGAGAGAGAAGCCAGTGTGAGTATAATGTGTATATACTATATAATATATATATAATAATAATACATAGAATATATACTATATAATAATAATACACTGACTGTAACCTGAGACTGGAGGAGTGAGAGAGAAGCCAGTGTGAGTATAATGTGTATATACTATATAATATATATAATAATAATACATAGAATATATACTATATAATAATAATAATACACTGACTGTAACCTGAGACTGGAGGAGTGAGAGAGAAGCCAGTGTGAGTATAATGTGTATATTCTATATAATATATATAATAATAATACATAGAATATATACTATATAATAATAATACACTGACTGTAACCTGAGACTGGAGGAGTGAGAGAGAAGCCAGTGTGAGTATAATGTGTATATACTATATAATATATATAATAATAATACATAGAATATATACTATATAATAATAATACGCTGACTGTAACCTGAGACTGGAGGAGTGAGAGAGAAGCCAGTGTGAGTATAATGTGTATATACTATATAATATATCTAATAATAATACATAGAATATATACTATATAATAATAATACGCTGACTGTAACCTGAGACTGGAGGAGTGAGAGAGAAGCCAGTGTGAGTATAATGTGTATATTCTATATAATATATATAATAATAATAAATATATATATACTATATAATAATAATACACTGACTGTAACCTGAGACTGGAGGAGTGAGAGAGAAGCCAGTGTGAGTATAATGTGTATATACTATATAATATATATAATAATAATACATAGAATATATACTATATAATAATAATACACTGACTGTAACCTGAGACTGGAGGAGTGAGAGAGAAGCCAGTGTGAGTATAATGTGTATATACTATATAATATATATAATAATAATAATACATAGAATATATACTATATAATAATAATACACTGACTGTAACCTGAGACTGGAGGAGTGAGAGAGAAGCCAGTGTGAGTATAATGTGTATATACTATATAATATATATAATAATAATAATACATAGAATATATACTATATAATAATAATACACTGACTGTAACCTGAGACTGGAGGAGTGAGAGAGAAGCCAGTGTGAGTATAATGTGTATATACTATATAATATATATAATAATAATACATAGAATATATACTATATAATAATAATACACTGACTGTAACCTGAGACTGGAGGAGTGAGAGAGAAGCCAGTGT
>CM069858.1:230866547-230991547 GCA_036172795.1 Pelodytes ibericus
CCTACAGTCAGTGTATTATTATTATATATATATATATTACACTGACTGTAACCTGAGACTGGAGGGAGTGAGAGAGAAGCCAGTGTGAGTATAATGTGTATATACTATATAATATATCTAATAATAATAATACATAGAATATATACTATATAATAATAATACACTGACTGTAACCTGAGACTGGAGGAGTGAGAGAGAAGCCAGTGTGAGTATAATGTGTATATACTATATAATATATCTAATAATAATACATAGAATATATACTATATAATAATAATACACTGACTGTAACCTGAGACTGGAGGAGTGAGAGAGAAGCCAGTGTGAGTATAATGTGTATATACTATATAATATATCTAATAATAATACATAGAATATATACTATATAATAATAATACACTGACTGTAACCTGAGACTGGAGGAGTGAGAGAGAAGCCAGTGTGAGTATAATGTGTATATACTATATAATATATATAATAATAATACATAGAATATATACTATATAATAATAATACACTGACTGTAACCTGAGACTGGAGGAGTGAGAGAGAAGCCAGTGTGAGTATAATGTGTATATACTATATAATATATATAATAATAATACATAGAATATATACTATATAATAATAATACACTGACTGTAACCTGAGACTGGAGGAGTGAGAGAGAAGCCAGTGTGAGTATAATGTGTATATACTATATAATATATATAATAATAATACATAGAATATATACTATATAATAATAATACACTGACTGTAACCTGAGACTGGAGGAGTGAGAGAGAAGCCAGTGTGAGTATAATGTGTATATACTATATAATATATCTAATAATAATACATAGAATATATACTATATAATAATAATACACTGACTGTAACCTGAGACTGGAGGAGTGAGAGAGAAGCCAGTGTGAGTATAATGTGTATATACTATATAATATATCTAATAATAATACATAGAATATATACTATATAATAATAATAATACACTGACTGTAACCTGAGACTGGAGGAGTGAGAGAGAAGCCAGTGTGAGTATAATGTGTATATACTATATAATATATATAATAATAATACATAGAATATATACTATATAATAATAATACATTGACTGTAACCTGAGACTGGAGGAGTGAGAGAGAAGCCAGTGTGAGTATAATGTGTATATACTATATAATATATAATAATAATACATAGAATATATACTATATAATAATAATACACTGACTGTAACCTGAGACTGGAGGAGTGAGAGAGAAGCCAGTGTGAGTATAATGTGTATGTACTATATAATATATCTAATAATAATACATAGAATATATACTATATAATAATAATACACTGACTGTAACCTGAGACTGGAGGAGTGAGAGAGAAGCCAGTGTGAGTATAATGTGTATATTCTATATAATATATATAATAATAATACATAGAATATATACTATATAATAATAATACACTGACTGTAACCTGAGACTGGAGGAGTGAGAGAGAAGCCAGTGTGAGTATAATGTGTATATACTATATAATATATCTAATAATAATAATACATAGAATATATACTATATAATAATAATACACTGACTGTAACCTGAGACTGGAGGAGTGAGAGAGAAGCCAGTGTGAGTATAATGTGTATGTACTATATAATATATCTAATAATAATACATAGAATATATACTATATAATAATAATACACTGACTGTAACCTGAGACTGGAGGAGTGAGAGAGAAGCCAGTGTGAGTATAATGTGTATATTCTATATAATATATATAATAATAATACATAGAATATATACTATATAATAATAATACACTGACTGTAACCTGAGACTGGAGGAGTGAGAGAGAAGCCAGTGTGAGTATAATGTGTATATACTATATAATATATCTAATAATAATAATACATAGAATATATACCAGGGCTTGACAAATTTATTTTGATTTTAGGAGCCAGACATTTTTTTTAGGAGCCAGACAATCACGCAAACATAAACACAATTCATAAACACACACGCCTACTTCACATATATACAAACACACATACTTTACATATACACATATACACAAACACCTCACACACACATATATACAAACACCTCACACACACATATATACAAACACACATACTTTACATATACACATATATACAAACACCTCACACACATATATACAAACACCTCACACACACACATATATACAAACACACATACACATATATACAAACACACATACTTTACATATACACATATATACAAACACCTCACACACACATATATACAAACACCTCACACACATATATATACAAACACCTCACACACCCATATATATACAAACACCTCACACACATATATATACAAACACCTCACACACACATATATACAAACACCTCACACACACATATATACAAACACCTCACACACACATATATACAAACACCTCACACACACATATATACAAACACCTCACACACACATATATACAAACACCTCACACACACATATATACAAACACCTCACACACACATATATACAAACACCTCACACACACATATATATACAAACACCTCACACACACACATATATATAAACACCTCACACACATATATATATACAAACACCTCACACACATATATATATATAAACACCTCACACACACATATATATACAAACACCTCACACACATATATATACAAACACCTCACACACATATATATACAAACACCTCACACACACATATATATATATAAACACCTCACACACCCATATATATAAACACCTCACACACCCATATATATAAACACCTCACTCACCCATATATACAAACCCCTCACACACACCTACTTTACAATACATACAAACACACACCCACCTCACACAGTCTTTTCTTGGGGGTTTCTTCTTGATGTGTCCCCCTCCCAGCTGCTTTACCTCACTGCAGGGGAGGGGGACATTCACGCTGCAGCTTAACTCCGTTGGTCGGCGTGCTGAGTGCCAGGATGTCACGTGACGAAACCCGGCACTCAGACACGCGTTGCGCGAGGGGGCGGAGCTTGCAGTCTGTGCCATCGGCCATCGGCACAGACTTTACCCCCTCGCGCTGCGGAAAAATCGGATGGCAGCGGCAAGGGGACCAGGAGGCTGACAGCACCCAGGCGCCAGGTCTAATTTCCTGGTCGCCATGGCGACCTGGCGCCTGGGGTTTGTCGAGCCCTGATATATACTATATAATAATAATACACTGACTGTAACCTGAGACTGGAGGAGTGAGAGAGAAGCCAGTGTGAGTATAATGTGTATGTACTATATAATATATCTAATAATAATACATAGAATATATACTATATAATAATAATACACTGACTGTAACCTGAGACTGGAGGAGTGAGAGAGAAGCCAGTGTGAGTATAATGTGTATATTCTATATAATATATATAATAATAATACACTGACTGTAACCTGAGACTGGAGGAGTGAGAGAGAAGCCAGTGTGAGTATAATGTGTATATACTATATAATATATCTAATAATAATAATACATAGAATATATACTATATAATAATAATACACTGACTGTAACCTGAGACTGGAGGAGTGAGAGAGAAGCCAGTGTGAGTATAATGTGTATGTACTATATAATATATCTAATAATAATACATAGAATATATACTATATAATAATAATACACTGACTGTAACCTGAGACTGGAGGAGTGAGAGAGAAGCCAGTGTGAGTATAATGTGTATATTCTATATAATATATATAATAATAATACATAGAATATTTACTATATAATAATAATACACTGACTGTAACCTGAGACTGGAGGAGTGAGAGAGAAGCCAGTGTGAGTATAATGTGTATATACTATATAATATATCTAATAATAATAATACATAGAATATATACTATATAATAATAATACACTGACTGTAACCTGAGACTGGAGGAGTGAGAGAGAAGCCAGTGTGAGTATAATGTGTATATACTATATAATATATCTAATAATAATACATAGAATATATACTATATAATAATAATACACTGACTGTAACCTGAGACTGGAGGAGTGAGAGAGAAGCCAGTGTGAGTATAATGTGTATATACTATATAATATATCTAATAATAATACATAGAATATATACTATATAATAATAATACACTGACTGTAACCTGAGACTGGAGGAGTGAGAGAGAAGCCAGTGTGAGTATAATGTGTATATACTATATAATATATATAATAATAATACATAGAATATATACTATATAATAATAATACACTGACTGTAACCTGAGACTGGAGGAGTGAGAGAGAAGCCAGTGTGAGTATAATGTGTATATACTATATAATATATATAATAATAATACATAGAATATATACTATATAATAATAATACACTGACTGTAACCTGAGACTGGAGGAGTGAGAGAGAAGCCAGTGTGAGTATAATGTGTATATTCTATATAATATATATAATAATAATACATAGAATATATACTATATAATAATAATACACTGACTGTAACCTGAGACTGGAGGAGTGAGAGAGAAGCCAGTGTGAGTATAATGTGTATATACTATATAATATATCTAATAATAATACATAGAATATATACTATATAATAATAATACACTGACTGTAACCTGAGACTGGAGGAGTGAGAGAGAAGCCAGTGTGAGTATAATGTGTATATACTATATAATATATCTAATAATAATACATAGAATATATACTATATAATACACTGACTGTAACTCTCTGGCTGTCTCTTTTTATGATTGTCTCTGTGTTTTCTGAGAGGGTAGTGGATGTATGGAATAGTCTTCCAGTAGAAGAGGTAGAGGTTAATACAGTGAAGGAGTTTAAGCATGCATGGGATAGGTATATGGCTATCCTAGATATAAGATAAGGCCAGGGACTAATGAAAGTATTACATTACTGAGAGGGTAGTGGATGTATGGAATAGTCTTCCAGTAGAAGTGGTAGAGGTTAATACAGTGAAGGAGTTTAAGCATACGTGGGATAGGTATAAGGCTATCCTAGATATAAGATAAGGCCAGGGACTAATGAAGGTATTACTTTACTGAGAGGGTAGTGGATGTATGGAATAGTCTTCCAGTAGAAGTGGTAGAGGTTAAAACAGTGAAGGAGTTTAAGCATGCATGGGATAGGTATAAGGCTATCCTAGATATAAGATAAGGCCAGGGACTAATGAAAGTATTACATTACTGAGAGGGTAGTGGATGCATGGAATAGCCCCCCAGTAGAAGTGGTAGAGGTTAATACGTGTGTAAGCATGGTGTATGTATAAGGCTATCTTGCAGTTGATAGAGATCTGAGTAGACTAGATGATCTGATCTTCTCTGCCAACGCTTTTTGTGTTTTTCAGCTACAGAATCATCCAGATGTCTCAGGACAGAGCGTCATCCCCCAATGATTGCGAGGTAGAGGGTCTTCTCCTCCCGTCCAGTTCTGTCCCACAGCCCCTGACTTCAGGATTGGAACGTACTTCTCCTCACCCTCTGCTAGACATTTCACTAACACCCGACAAGGGCGGAGGAATACTTCGGAGGAAGAGTTCGGAGCGCAGACAAGGCCAGAGACAGGTAACCCCAAAACCCAGCTCCTCACTACACGTCAGCCTGGACCCTGATTAATGTCTCTTCTCCACTCATTTTACACACATAGAATCACAATGTGTCACTGGCAGCCCATCTAATCTGCCCAATTACCTGAATCCCTTTATTAGTCAGCCTTGACCACTTCTACTGGAAGCTTTAACCAGTGTGCAAACTGGGCACTAGCTCAGGGCGTCACCATCCCCCTCGCAGCCAATCACGGTTATCTAGGATAGCCTTATACCTATCCCATGCATGCTTAAACTCCTTCACTGTATTAACCTCTACCACTTCTACTGGAAGACTATTCCATACATCCACTACCCTCTCAGTAATGTAATACTTTCATTAGTCCCTGGCCTTATCTTATATCTAGGATAGCCTTATACCTATCCCATGCATGCTTAAACTCCTTCACTGTATTAACCTCTACCACTTCTACTGGAAGACTATTCCATACATCCACTACCCTCTCAGTAAAGTAGTGCTATCATTAGTCCCTGACCTTATCTTATATCTAGGATAGCCTTATACCTATCCCATGCATGCTTAAGCTCCTTCACTGTATTAACCTCTACCACTTCTACTGGCAGACTATTCCATACATCCACTACCCTCTCAGTAAAGTAGTGCTATCATTAGTCCCTGACCTTATCTTATATCTAGGATAGCCTTTTACCTATCCCATGCATGCTTAAACTCCTTCACTGTATTAACCTCTACCACTTGTACTTGAAGACTATTCCATACATCCACTACCCTCTCAGTAAAGTAATACTTTCATTAGTCCCTGGCCTTATCTTATATCTAGGATAGCCTTATACCTCTCCCACGCATGCTTAAACTCCTTCACTGTATTAACCTCTACCACTTCTACTGGAAGACTATTCCATACATCCACTACCCTCTCAGTAATGTAATACTTTCATTAGTCCCTGGCCTTATCTTATATCTAGGATAGCCGTATACCTATCCCATACATGCTTAAACTCCTTCACTGTATTAACCTCTACCACTTCTACTGGAAGACTATTCCATGCACCCACTACCCTCTCAGTAAAGTAATCCTTTCATTAGTCCCTGGCCTTATATCTAGGATAGCCTTATACCTATCTCACGCATGCTTAAACTCCTTCACTGTATTAACCTCTACCACTTCTACTGGAAGACTATTCCATACATCCACTACCCTCTCAGTAAAGTAATACTTTCATTAGTCCCTGGCCTTATCTTATATCTAGGATAGCCTTATACCTATCTCATGCATGCTTAAACTCCTTCACTGTATTAACCTCTACCACTTCTACTGGAAGACTATTCCATACATCCTCTACCCTCTCAGTAATGTAATACTTTCATTAGTCCCTGGCCTTATCTTATATCTAGGATAGCCTTATACCTATCCCACGCATGCTTAAACTCCTTCACTGTATTAACCTCTACCACTTCTACTGGAAGACTATTCCATACATCCACTACCCTCTCAGTAATGTAATACTTTTTATTAGTCCCTGGCCTTATCTTATATCTAGGATAGCCTTATACCTATCGCACGCATGCTTAAACTCCTTCACCCTATTAACCTCTACCACTTCTACTGGAAGACTATTCCATACATCCACTACCCTCTTAGTAATGTAATACTTTCAGTAGTCCCTGACCTTATCTTATATCTAGGATAGCCTTATACCTATCCCATGCATGCTTAAACTCCTTCACTGTATTAACCTCTACCACTTCTACTGGAAGACTATTCCATACATCCACTACCCTCTCAGTAATGTAATACTTTCATTAGTCCCTGGCCTTATCTTATATCTAGGATAGCCTTATACCTATCCCATGCATGCTTAAACTCCTTCACTGTATTAACCTCTACCACTTCTACTGGAAGACTATTCCATACATCCACTACCCTCTCAGTAAAGTAGTGCTATCATTAGTCCCTGACCTTATCTTATATCTAGGATAGCCTTATACCTATCCCATGCATGCTTAAGCTCCTTCACTGTATTAACCTCTACCACTTCTACTGGCAGACTATTCCATACATCCACTACCCTCTCAGTAAAGTAGTGCTATCATTAGTCCCTGACCTTATCTTATATCTAGGATAGCCTTTTACCTATCCCATGCATGCTTAAACTCCTTCACTGTATTAACCTCTACCACTTGTACTTGAAGACTATTCCATACATCCACTACCCTCTCAGTAAAGTAATACTTTCATTAGTCCCTGGCCTTATCTTATATCTAGGATAGCCTTATACCTCTCCCACGCATGCTTAAACTCCTTCACTGTATTAACCTCTACCACTTCTACTGGAAGACTATTCCATACATCCACTACCCTCTCAGTAATGTAATACTTTCATTAGTCCCTGGCCTTATCTTATATCTAGGATAGCCGTATACCTATCCCATACATGCTTAAACTCCTTCACTGTATTAACCTCTACCACTTCTACTGGAAGACTATTCCATGCACCCACTACCCTCTCAGTAAAGTAATCCTTTCATTAGTCCCTGGCCTTATATCTAGGATAGCCTTATACCTATCTCACGCATGCTTAAACTCCTTCACTGTATTAACCTCTACCACTTCTACTGGAAGACTATTCCATACATCCACTACCCTCTCAGTAAAGTAATACTTTCATTAGTCCCTGGCCTTATCTTATATCTAGGATAGCCTTATACCTATCTCATGCATGCTTAAACTCCTTCACTGTATTAACCTCTACCACTTCTACTGGAAGACTATTCCATACATCCTCTACCCTCTCAGTAATGTAATACTTTCATTAGTCCCTGGCCTTATCTTATATCTAGGATAGCCTTATACCTATCCCACGCATGCTTAAACTCCTTCACTGTATTAACCTCTACCACTTCTACTGGAAGACTATTCCATACATCCACTACCCTCTCAGTAATGTAATACTTTTTATTAGTCCCTGGCCTTATCTTATATCTAGGATAGCCTTATACCTATCGCACGCATGCTTAAACTCCTTCACCCTATTAACCTCTACCACTTCTACTGGAAGACTATTCCATACATCCACTACCCTCTTAGTAATGTAATACTTTCAGTAGTCCCTGACCTTATCTTATATCTAGGATAGCCTTATACCTATCCCATGCATGCTTAAACTCCTTCACTGTATTAACCTCTACCACTTCTACTGGAAGACTATTCCATACATCCACTACCCTCTCAGTAATGTAATACTTTCATTAGTCCCTGACCTTATCTTATATCTAGGATAGCCTTATACCTATCCCATGCATGCTTAAACTCCTTCACTGTATTAACCTCTACCACTTCTACTGGAAGACTATTCCATACATCCACTACCCTCTCAGTAAAGTAATACTTTCATTAGTCCCAGGCCTTATCTTATATCTAGGATAGCCTTATACCTATCTCATGCATGCTTAAACTCCTTCACTGTATTACCCTCTACCACTTCTACTGGAAGACTATTCCATACATCCACTACCCTCTCAGTAAAGTAATACTTTCATTAGTCCCTGACCTTACCTTATATCTAGGATAGCCTTATACCTATCCCATGCATGCTTAAACTCCTTCACTGTATTAACCTCTATCACTTCTACTGGAAGACTATTCCACTACCCTCTCAGTAATGTAATACTTTCATTAGTCCCTGGCCTTATCTTATATCTAGGATAGCCTTATACCTATCCCATGCATGCTTAAACTCCTTCACTGTATTAACCTCTACCACTTCTACTGGAAGACTATTCCATACATCCACTACCCTCTCAGTAATGTAATACTTTCATTAGTCCCTGGCCTTATCTTATATCTAGGATAGCCTTATACCTCTCCCATGCATGCTTAAACTCCTTCACTGTATTAACCTCTACCACTTCTACTGGAAGACTATTCCATACATCCACTACCCTCTCAGTAATGTAATACTTTCATTAGTCCCTGGCCTTATCTTATATCTAGGATAGCCGTATACCTATCCCATACATGCTTAAACTCCTTCACTGTATTAACCTCTACCACTTCTACTGGAAGACTATTCTATGCACCCACTACCCTCTCAGTAAAGTAATCCTTTCATTAGTCCCTGGCCTTATATCTAGGATAGCCTTATACCTATCTCACGCATGCTTAAACTCCTTCACTGTATTAACCTCTACCACTTCTACTGGAAGACTATTCCATGCACCCACTACCCTCTCAGTAAAGTAATCCTTTCATTAGTCCCTGACCTTATCTTATATCTAGGATAGCCTTATACCTATCCCATGCATGCTTAAACTCCTTCACTGTATTAACCTCTACCACTTCTACTGGAAGACTATTCCATACATCCACTACCCTCTCAGTAAAGTAATACTTTCATTAGTCCCTGGCCTTATCTTATGTCTAGAATAGCCTTATACCTATCCCATGCATGCTTAAACTCCTTCACTGTTTTAACCTCGACCACTTCTACTGTAAGAATATTCCATACATCCACTACCCTCTCAGTAAAGTAATACTTTCATTAGTCCCTGGCCTTATCTTATATCTAGGATAGCCTTATACCTATCCCACGCATGCTTAAACTCCTTCACTGTATTAACCTCTACCACTTCTACTGGAAGACTATTCCATACATCCACTACCCTCTCAGTAATGTAATACTTTCATTAGTCCCTGGCCTTATCTTATATCTAGGATAGCCGTATACCTATCCCATACATGCTTAAACTCCTTCACTGTATTAACCTCTACCACTTCTACTGGAAGACTATTCCATGCATCCACTACCCTCTCAGTAATGTAATACTTTCATTAGTCCCTGGCCTTATCTTATATCTAGGATAGCCTTATACCTATCTCGTGCATGCTTAAACTCCTTCACTGTATTACCCTCTACCACTTCTACTGGAAGACTATTCCATACATCCACTACCCTCTCAGTAAAGTAATACTTTCATTAGTCCCAGGCCTTATCTTATATCTAGGATAGCCTTATACCTATCTCATGCATGCTTAAACTCCTTCACTGTATTACCCTCTACCACTTCTACTGGAAGACTATTCCATACATCCACTACCCTCTCAGTAAAGTAATACTTTCATTAGTCCCTGACCTTACCTTATATCTAGGATAGCCTTATACCTATCCCATGCATGCTTAAACTCCTTCACTGTATTAACCTCTACCACTTCTACTGGAAGACTATTCCATACATCCACTACCCTCTCAGTAATGTAATACTTTCATTAGTCCCTGGCCTTATCTTATATCTAGGATAGCCTTATACCTATCCCATGCATGCTTAAACTCCTTCACTGTATTAACCTCTACCACTTCTACTGGAAGACTATTCCATACATCCACTACCCTCTCAGTAATGTAATACTTTCATTAGTCCCTGGCCTTATCTTATATCTAGGATAGCCGTATACCTATCCCATACATGCTTAAACTCCTTCACTGTATTAACCTCTACCACTTCTACTGGAAGACTATTCCATGCACCCACTACCCTCTCAGTAAAGTAATCCTTTCATTAGTCCCTGGCCTTATATCTAGGATAGCCTTATACCTATCCCATGCATGCTTAAACTCCTTCACTGTATTAACCTCTACCACTTCTACTGGAAGACTATTCCATGCACCCACTACCCTCTCAGTAAAGTAATCCTTTCATTAGTCCCTGACCTTATCTTATATCTAGGATAGCCTTATACCTATCCCATGCATGCTTAAACTCCTTCACTGTATTAACCTCTACCACTTCTACTGGATGACTATTCCATACATCCACTACCCTCTCAGTAAAGTAATACTTTCATTAGTCCCTGGCCTTATCTTATGTCTAGGATAGCCTTATACCTATCCCATGCATGCTTAAACTCCTTCACTGTATTAACCTCTACCACCTCTATTGGAAGACTATTCCATGCATCCACTACCCTCTCAGTAATGTAATACTTTCATTAGTCCCTGACCTTATCTTATATCTAGGATAGCCTTATACCTATCCCAGGCATGCTTAAACTCCTTCACTGTATTAACCTCTACCACTTCTACTGGAAGACTATTCCATACATCCACTACCCTCTCAGTAAAGTAATACTATCATTAGTCCCTGGCCTTATCTTATATCTAGGATAGCCTTATACCTATCCCATGCATGCTTAAACTCCTTCACTGTATTAACCTCTACCACCTCTATTGGAGGACTATTCCATGCATCCACTACCCTCTCAGTAAAGTAATACTTTCATTAGTCCCTGGCCTTATCTTATGTCTAGAATAGCCTTATACCTATCCCATGCATGCTTAAACTCCTTCACTGTTTTAACCTCGACCACTTCTACTGTAAGAATATTCCATACATCCACTACCCTCTCAGTAAAGTAATACTTTCATTAGTCCCTGGCCTTATCTTATATCTAGGATAGCCTTATACCTATCCCACGCATGCTTAAACTCCTTCACTGTATTAACCTCTACCACTTCTACTGGAAGACTATTCCATACATCCACTACCCTCTCAGTAATGTAATACTTTCATTAGTCCCTGGCCTTATCTTATATCTAGGATAGCCGTATACCTATCCCATACATGCTTAAACTCCTTCACTGTATTAACCTCTACCACTTCTACTGGAAGACTATTCCATGCATCCACTACCCTCTCAGTAATGTAATACTTTCATTAGTCCCTGGCCTTATCTTATATCTAGGATAGCCTTATACCTATCTCATGCATGCTTAAACTCCTTCACTGTATTACCCTCTACCACTTCTACTGGAAGACTATTCCATACATCCACTACCCTCTCAGTAAAGTAATACTTTCATTAGTCCCAGGCCTTATCTTATATCTAGGATAGCCTTATACCTATCTCATGCATGCTTAAACTCCTTCACTGTATTACCCTCTACCACTTCTACTGGAAGACTATTCCATACATCCACTACCCTCTCAGTAAAGTAATACTTTCATTAGTCCCTGACCTTACCTTATATCTAGGATAGCCTTATACCTATCCCATGCATGCTTAAACTCCTTCACTGTATTAACCTCTATCACTTCTACTGGAAGACTATTCCATACATCCACTACCCTCTCAGTAATGTAATACTTTCATTAGTCCCTGGCCTTATCTTATATCTAGGATAGCCTTATACCTATCCCATGCATGCTTAAACTCCTTCACTGTATTAACCTCTACCACTTCTACTGGAAGACTATTCCATACATCCACTACCCTCTCAGTAATGTAATACTTTCATTAGTCCCTGGCCTTATCTTATATCTAGGATAGCCTTATACCTATCCCATGCATGCTTAAACTCCTTCACTGTATTAACCTCTACCACTTCTACTGGAAGACTATTCCATACATCCACTACCCTCTCAGTAATGTAATACTTTCATTAGTCCCTGGCCTTATCTTATATCTAGGATAGCCGTATACCTATCCCATACATGCTTAAACTCCTTCACTGTATTAACCTCTACCACTTCTACTGGAAGACTATTCCATGCACCCACTACCCTCTCAGTAAAGTAATCCTTTCATTAGTCCCTGGCCTTATATCTAGGATAGCCTTATACCTATCCCATGCATGCTTAAACTCCTTCACTGTATTAACCTCTACCACTTCTACTGGAAGACTATTCCATGCACCCACTACCCTCTCAGTAAAGTAATCCTTTCATTAGTCCCTGACCTTATCTTATATCTAGGATAGCCTTATACCTATCCCATGCATGCTTAAACTCCTTCACTGTATTAACCTCTACCACTTCTACTGGATGACTATTCCATACATCCACTACCCTCTCAGTAAAGTAATACTTTCATTAGTCCCTGGCCTTATCTTATGTATAGGATAGCCTTATACCTATCCCATGCATGCTTAAACTCCTTCACTGTATTAACCTCTACCACCTCTATTGGAAGACTATTCCATGCATCCACTACCCTCTCAGTAATGTAATACTTTCATTAGTCCCTGACCTTATCTTATATCTAGGATAGCCTTATACCTATCCCAGGCATGCTTAAACTCCTTCACTGTATTAACCTCTACCACTTCTACTGGAAGACTATTCCATACATCCACTACCCTCTCAGTAAAGTAATACTATCATTAGTCCCTGGCCTTATCTTATATCTAGGATAGCCTTATACCTATCCCATGCATGCTTAAACTCCTTCACTGTATTAACCTCTACCACCTCTATTGGAGGACTATTCCATGCATCCACTACCCTCTCAGTAATGTAATACTTTCATTAGTCCCTGACCTTATCTTATATCTAGGATAGCCTTATACCTATCCCAGGCATGCTTAAACTCCTTCACTGTTTTAACCTCTACCACTTCTACTGGAAGACTATTCCATACATCCACTACCCTCTCAGTAAAGTAATACTTTCATTAGTCCCTGGCCTTATCTTATGTCTAGGATAGCCTTATACCTATCCCATGCATGCTTAAACTCCTTCACTGTATTAACCTCTACCACCTCTATTGGAAGACTATTCCATGCATCCACTACCCTCTCAGTAATGTAATACTTTCATTAGTCCCTGACCTTATCTTATATCTAGGATAGCCTTATACCTATCCCAGGCATGCTTAAACTCCTTCACTGTATTAACCTCTACCACTTCTACTGGAAGACTATTCCATACATCCACTACCCTCTCAGTAAAGTAATACTATCATTAGTCCCTGGCCTTATCTTATATCTAGGATAGCCTTATACCTATCCCATGCATGCTTAAACTCCTTCACTGTATTAACCTCTACCACCTCTATTGGAGGACTATTCCATGCATCCACTACCCTCTCAGTAATGTAATACTTTCATTAGTCCCTGACCTTATCTTATATCTAGGATAGCCTTATACCTATCCCAGGCATGCTTAAACTCCTTCACTGTTTTAACCTCTACCACTTCTACTGGAAGACTATTCCATACATCCACTACCCTCTCAGTAAAGTAATACTTTCATTAGTCCCTGGCCTTATCTTATATCTAGGATAGCCTTATACCTATCCCACGCATGCTTAAACTCCTTCACTGTATTAACCTCTACCACTTCTACTGGAAGACTATTCCATACATCCACTACCCTCTCAGTAATGTAATACTTTCATTAGTCCCTGGCCTTATCTTATATCTAGGATAGCCGTATACCTATCCCATACATGCTTAAACTCCTTCACTGTATTAACCTCTACCACTTCTACTGGAAGACTATTCCATGCATCCACTACCCTCTCAGTAATGTAATACTTTCATTAGTCCCTGGCCTTATCTTATATCTAGGATAGCTTTATACCTATCTCATGCATGCTTAAACTCCTTCACTGTATTACCCTCTACCACTTCTACTGGAAGACTATTCCATACATCCACTACCCTCTCAGTAAAGTAATACTTTCATTAGTCCCAGGCCTTATCTTATATCTAGGATAGCCTTATACCTATCTCATGCATGCTTAAACTCCTTCACTGTATTACCCTCTACCACTTCTACTGGAAGACTATTCCATACATCCACTACCCTCTCAGTAAAGTAATACTTTCATTAGTCCCTGACCTTACCTTATATCTAGGATAGCCTTATACCTATCCCATGCATGCTTAAACTCCTTCACTGTATTAACCTCTATCACTTCTACTGGAAGACTATTCCATACATCCACTACCCTCTCAGTAATGTAATACTTTCATTAGTCCCTGACCTTATCTTATATCTAGGATAGCCTTATACCTATCGCACGCATGCTTAAACTCCTTCACCCTATTAACCTCTACCACTTCTACTGGAAGACTATTCCATACATCCACTACCCTCTTAGTAATGTAATACTTTCAGTAGTCCCTGACCTTATCTTATATCTAGGATAGCCTTATACCTATCCCATGCATGCTTAAACTCCTTCACTGTATTAACCTCTACCACTTCTACTGGAAGACTATTCCATACATCCACTACCCTCTCAGTAATGTAATACTTTCATTAGTCCCTGACCTTATCTTATATCTAGGATAGCCTTATACCTATCCCATGCATGCTTAAACTCCTTCACTGTATTAACCTCTACCACTTCTACTGGAAGACTATTCCATACATCCACTACCCTCTCAGTAAAGTAATACTTTCATTAGTCCCAGGCCTTATCTTATATCTAGGATAGCCTTATACCTATCTCATGCATGCTTAAACTCCTTCACTGTATTACCCTCTACCACTTCTACTGGAAGACTATTCCATACATCCACTACCCTCTCAGTAAAGTAATACTTTCATTAGTCCCTGACCTTACCTTATATCTAGGATAGCCTTATACCTATCCCATGCATGCTTAAACTCCTTCACTGTATTAACCTCTATCACTTCTACTGGAAGACTATTCCATACATCCACTACCCTCTCAGTAATGTAATACTTTCATTAGTCCCTGGCCTTATCTTATATCTAGGATAGCCTTATACCTATCCCATGCATGCTTAAACTCCTTCACTGTATTAACCTCTACCACTTCTACTGGAAGACTATTCCATACATCCACTACCCTCTCAGTAATGTAATACTTTCATTAGTCCCTGGCCTTATCTTATATCTAGGATAGCCTTATACCTCTCCCATGCATGCTTAAACTCCTTCACTGTATTAACCTCTACCACTTCTACTGGAAGACTATTCCATACATCCACTACCCTCTCAGTAATGTAATACTTTCATTAGTCCCTGGCCTTATCTTATATCTAGGATAGCCGTATACCTATCCCATACATGCTTAAACTCCTTCACTGTATTAACCTCTACCACTTCTACTGGAAGACTATTCTATGCACCCACTACCCTCTCAGTAAAGTAATCCTTACATTAGTCCCTGGCCTTATATCTAGGATAGCCTTATACCTATCTCACGCATGCTTAAACTCCTTCACTGTATTAACCTCTACCACTTCTACTGGAAGACTATTCCATGCACCCACTACCCTCTCAGTAAAGTAATCCTTTCATTAGTCCCTGACCTTATCTTATATCTAGGATAGCCTTATACCTATCCCATGCATGCTTAAACTCCTTCACTGTATTAACCTCTACCACTTCTACTGGAAGACTATTCCATACATCCACTACCCTCTCAGTAAAGTAATACTTTCATTAGTCCCTGGCCTTATCTTATGTCTAGAATAGCCTTATACCTATCCCATGCATGCTTAAACTCCTTCACTGTTTTAACCTCGACCACTTCTACTGTAAGAATATTCCATACATCCACTACCCTCTCAGTAAAGTAATACTTTCATTAGTCCCTGGCCTTATCTTATATCTAGGATAGCCTTATACCTATCCCACGCATGCTTAAACTCCTTCACTGTATTAACCTCTACCACTTCTACTGGAAGACTATTCCATACATCCACTACCCTCTCAGTAATGTAATACTTTCATTAGTCCCTGGCCTTATCTTATATCTAGGATAGCCGTATACCTATCCCATACATGCTTAAACTCCTTCACTGTATTAACCTCTACCACTTCTACTGGAAGACTATTCCATGCATCCACTACCCTCTCAGTAATGTAATACTTTCATTAGTCCCTGGCCTTATCTTATATCTAGGATAGCCTTATACCTATCTCATGCATGCTTAAACTCCTTCACTGTATTACCCTCTACCACTTCTACTGGAAGACTATTCCATACATCCACTACCCTCTCAGTAAAGTAATACTTTCATTAGTCCCAGGCCTTATCTTATATCTAGGATAGCCGTATACCTATCCCATACATGCTTAAACTCCTTCACTGTATTAACCTCTACCAATTCTACTGGAAGACTATTCCATGCACCCACTACCCTCTCAGTAAAGTAATCCTTTCATTAGTCCCTGGCCTTATATCTAGGATAGCCTTATACCTATCCCATGCATGCTTAAACTCCTTCACTGTATTAACCTCTACCACTTCTACTGGAAGACTATTCCATGCACCCACTACCCTCTCAGTAAAGTAATCCTTTCATTAGTCCCTGACCTTATCTTATATCTAGGATAGCCTTATACCTATCCCATGCATGCTTAAACTCCTTCACTGTATTAACCTCTACCACTTCTACTGGATGACTATTCCATACATCCACTACCCTCTCAGTAAAGTAATACTTTCATTAGTCCCTGGCCTTATCTTATGTCTAGGATAGCCTTATACCTATCCCATGCATGCTTAAACTCCTTCACTGTATTAACCTCTACCACCTCTATTGGAAGACTATTCCATGCATCCACTACCCTCTCAGTAATGTAATACTTTCATTAGTCCCTGACCTTATCTTATATCTAGGATAGCCTTATACCTATCCCAGGCATGCTTAAACTCCTTCACTGTATTAACCTCTACCACTTCTACTGGAAGACTATTCCATACATCCACTACCCTCTCAGTAAAGTAATACTATCATTAGTCCCTGGCCTTATCTTATATCTAGGATAGCCTTATACCTATCCCATGCATGCTTAAACTCCTTCACTGTATTAACCTCTACCACCTCTATTGGAGGACTATTCCATGCATCCACTACCCTCTCAGTAATGTAATACTTTCATTAGTCCCTGACCTTATCTTATATCTAGGATAGCCTTATACCTATCCCAGGCATGCTTAAACTCCTTCACTGTTTTAACCTCTACCACTTCTACTGGAAGACTATTCCATACATCCACTACCCTCTCAGTAAAGTAATACTTTCATTAGTCCCTGGCCTTATCTTATATCTAGGATAGCCTTATACCTATCCCACGCATGCTTAAACTCCTTCACTGTATTAACCTCTACCACTTCTACTGGAAGACTATTCCATACATCCACTACCCTCTCAGTAATGTAATACTTTCATTAGTCCCTGGCCTTATCTTATATCTAGGATAGCCGTATACCTATCCCATACATGCTTAAACTCCTTCACTGTATTAACCTCTACCACTTCTACTGGAAGACTATTCCATGCATCCACTACCCTCTCAGTAATGTAATACTTTCATTAGTCCCTGGCCTTATCTTATATCTAGGATAGCTTTATACCTATCTCATGCATGCTTAAACTCCTTCACTGTATTACCCTCTACCACTTCTACTGGAAGACTATTCCATACATCCACTACCCTCTCAGTAAAGTAATACTTTCATTAGTCCCAGGCCTTATCTTATATCTAGGATAGCCTTATACCTATCTCATGCATGCTTAAACTCCTTCACTGTATTACCCTCTACCACTTCTACTGGAAGACTATTCCATACATCCACTACCCTCTCAGTAAAGTAATACTTTCATTAGTCCCTGACCTTACCTTATATCTAGGATAGCCTTATACCTATCCCATGCATGCTTAAACTCCTTCACTGTATTAACCTCTATCACTTCTACTGGAAGACTATTCCATACATCCACTACCCTCTCAGTAATGTAATACTTTCATTAGTCCCTGGCCTTATCTTATATCTAGGATAGCCTTATACCTATCCCATGCATGCTTAAACTCCTTCACTGTATTCACCTCTACCACTTCTACTGGAAGACTATTCCATACATCCACTACCCTCTCAGTAATGTAATACTTTCATTAGTCCCTGGCCTTATCTTATATCTAGGATAGCCTTATACCTATCCCATGCATGCTTAAACTCCTTCACTGTATTAACCTCTACCACTTCTACTGGAAGACTATTCCATACATCCACTACCCTCTCAGTAATGTAATACTTTCATTAGTCCCTGGCCTTATCTTATATCTAGGATAGCCGTATACCTATCCCATACATGCTTAAACTCCTTCACTGTATTAACCTCTACCACTTCTACTGGAAGACTATTCCATGCACCCACTACCCTCTCAGTAAAGTAATCCTTTCATTAGTCCCTGGCCTTATATCTAGGATAGCCTTATACCTATCCCATGCATGCTTAAACTCCTTCACTGTATTAACCTCTACCACTTCTACTGGAAGACTATTCCACGCACCCACTACCCTCTCAGTAAAGTAATCCTTTCATTAGTCCCTGACCTTATCTTATATCTAGGATATCCTTATACCTATCCCATGCATGCTTAAACTCCTTCACTGTATTAACCTCTACCACTTCTACTGGAAGACTATTCCATACATCCACTACCCTCTCAGTAAAGTAATACTTTCATTAGTCCCTGGCCTTATCTTATGTCTAGGATAGCCTTATACCTATCCCATGCATGCTTAAACTCCTTCACTGTTTTAACCTCTACCACTTCTACTGGAAGACTATTCCATACATCCACTACCCTCTCAGTAAAGTAATACTTTCATTAGTCCCTGGCCTTATCTTATATCTAGGATAGCCTTATACCTATCCCACGCATGCTTAAACTCCTTCACTGTATTAACCTCTACCACTTCTACTGGAAGACTATTCCATACATCCACTACCCTCTCAGTAATGTAATACTTTCATTAGTCCCTGGCCTTATCTTATATCTAGGATAGCCGTATACCTATCCCATACATGCTTAAACTCCTTCACTGTATTAACCTCTACCACTTCTACTGGAAGACTATTCCATGCATCCACTACCCTCTCAGTAATGTAATACTTTCATTAGTCCCTGGCCTTATCTTATATCTAGGATAGCCTTATACCTATCTCATGCATGCTTAAACTCCTTCACTGTATTACCCTCTACCACTTCTACTGGAAGACTATTCCATACATCCACTACCCTCTCAGTAAAGTAATACTTTCATTAGTCCCAGGCCTTATCTTATATCTAGGATAGCCTTATACCTATCTCATGCATGCTTAAACTCCTTCACTGTATTACCCTCTACCACTTCTACTGGAAGACTATTCCATACATCCACTACCCTCTCAGTAAAGTAATACTTTCATTAGTCCCTGACCTTACCTTATATCTAGGATAGCCTTATACCTATCCCATGCATGCTTAAACTCCTTCACTGTATTAACCTCTATCACTTCTACTGGAAGACTATTCCATACATCCACTACCCTCTCAGTAATGTAATACTTTCATTAGTCCCTGGCCTTATCTTATATCTAGGATAGCCTTATACCTATCCCATGCATGCTTAAACTCCTTCACTGTATTAACCTCTACCACTTCTACTGGAAGACTATTCCATACATCCACTACCCTCTCAGTAATGTAATACTTTCATTAGTCCCTGGCCTTATCTTATATCTAGGATAGCCTTATACCTATCCCATGCATGCTTAAACTCCTTCACTGTATTAACCTCTACCACTTCTACTGGAAGACTATTCCATACATCCACTACCCTCTCAGTAATGTAATACTTTCATTAGTCCCTGGCCTTATCTTATATCTAGGATAGCCGTATACCTATCCCATACATGCTTAAACTCCTTCACTGTATTAACCTCTACCACTTCTACTGGAAGACTATTCCATGCACCCACTACCCTCTCAGTAAAGTAATCCTTTCATTAGTCCCTGGCCTTATATCTAGGATAGCCTTATACCTATCCCATGCATGCTTAAACTCCTTCACTGTATTAACCTCTACCACTTCTACTGGAAGACTATTCCATGCACCCACTACCCTCTCAGTAAAGTAATCCTTTCATTAGTCCCTGACCTTATCTTATATCTAGGATAGCCTTATACCTATCCCATGCATGCTTAAACTCCTTCACTGTATTAACCTCTACCACTTCTACTGGAAGACTATTCCATACATCCACTACCCTCTCAGTAAAGTAATACTTTCATTAGTCCCTGGCCTTATCTTATGTCTAGGATAGCCTTATACCTATCCCATGCATGCTTAAACTCCTTCACTGTATTAACCTCTACCACCTCTATTGGAAGACTATTCCATGCATCCACTACCCTCTCAGTAATGTAATACTTTCATTAGTCCCTGACCTTATCTTATATCTAGGATAGCCTTATACCTATCCCAGGCATGCTTAAACTCCTTCACTGTATTAACCTCTACCACTTCTACTGGAAGACTATTCCATACATCCACTACCCTCTCAGTAAAGTAATACTATCATTAGTCCCTGGCCTTATCTTATATCTAGGATAGCCTTATACCTATCCCATGCATGCTTAAACTCCTTCACTGTATTAACCTCTACCACCTCTATTGGAGGACTATTCCATGCATCCACTACCCTCTCAGTAATGTAATACTTTCATTAGTCCCTGACCTTATCTTATATCTAGGATAGCCTTATACCTATCCCAGGCATGCTTAAACTCCTTCACTGTTTTAACCTCTACCACTTCTACTGGAAGACTATTCCATACATCCACTACCCTCTCAGTAAAGTAATACTTTCATTAGTCCCTGGCCTTATCTTATATCTAGGATAGCCTTATACCTATCCCACGCATGCTTAAACTCCTTCACTGTATTAACCTCTACCACTTCTACTGGAAGACTATTCCATACATCCACTACCCTCTCAGTAATGTAATACTTTCATTAGTCCCTGGCCTTATCTTATATCTAGGATAGCCGTATACCTATCCCATACATGCTTAAACTCCTTCACTGTATTAACCTCTACCACTTCTACTGGAAGACTATTCCATGCATCCACTACCCTCTCAGTAATGTAATACTTTCATTAGTCCCTGGCCTTATCTTATATCTAGGATAGCTTTATACCTATCTCATGCATGCTTAAACTCCTTCACTGTATTACCCTCTACCACTTCTACTGGAAGACTATTCCATACATCCACTACCCTCTCAGTAAAGTAATACTTTCATTAGTCCCAGGCCTTATCTTATATCTAGGATAGCCTTATACCTATCTCATGCATGCTTAAACTCCTTCACTGTATTACCCTCTACCACTTCTACTGGAAGACTATTCCATACATCCACTACCCTCTCAGTAAAGTAATACTTTCATTAGTCCCTGACCTTACCTTATATCTAGGATAGCCTTATACCTATCCCATGCATGCTTAAACTCCTTCACTGTATTAACCTCTATCACTTCTACTGGAAGACTATTCCATACATCCACTACCCTCTCAGTAATGTAATACTTTCATTAGTCCCTGGCCTTATCTTATATCTAGGATAGCCTTATACCTATCCCATGCATGCTTAAACTCCTTCACTGTATTAACCTCTACCACTTCTACTGGAAGACTATTCCATACATCCACTACCCTCTCAGTAATGTAATACTTTCATTAGTCCCTGGCCTTATCTTATATCTAGGATAGCCTTATACCTATCCCATGCATGCTTAAACTCCTTCACTGTATTAACCTCTACCACTTCTACTGGAAGACTATTCCATACATCCACTACCCTCTCAGTAATGTAATACTTTCATTAGTCCCTGGCCTTATCTTATATCTAGGATAGCCGTATACCTATCCCATACATGCTTAAACTCCTTCACTGTATTAACCTCTACCACTTCTACTGGAAGACTATTCCATGCACCCACTACCCTCTCAGTAAAGTAATCCTTTCATTAGTCCCTGGCCTTATATCTAGGATAGCCTTATACCTATCCCATGCATGCTTAAACTCCTTCACTGTATTAACCTCTACCACTTCTACTGGAAGACTATTCCACGCACCCACTACCCTCTCAGTAAAGTAATCCTTTCATTAGTCCCTGACCTTATCTTATATCTAGGATATCCTTATACCTATCCCATGCATGCTTAAACTCCTTCACTGTATTAACCTCTACCACTTCTACTGGAAGACTATTCCATACATCCACTACCCTCTCAGTAAAGTAATACTTTCATTAGTCCCTGGCCTTATCTTATGTCTAGGATAGCCTTATACCTATCCCATGCATGCTTAAACTCCTTCACTGTATTAACCTCTACCACCTCTATTGGAAGACTATTCCATGCATCCACTACCCTCTCAGTAATGTAATACTTTCATTAGTCCCTGACCTTATCTTATATCTAGGATAGCCTTATACCTATCCCAGGCATGCTTAAACTCCTTCACTGTATTAACCTCTACCACTTCTACTGGAAGACTATTCCATACATCCACTACCCTCTCAGTAAAGTAATACTATCATTAGTCCCTGGCCTTATCTTATATCTAGGATAGCCTTATACCTATCCCATGCATGCTTAAACTCCTTCACTGTATTAACCTCTACCACCTCTATTGGAGGACTATTCCATGCATCCACTACCCTCTCAGTAATGTAATACTTTCATTAGTCCCTGACCTTATCTTATATCTAGGATAGCCTTATACCTATCCCACGCATGCTTAAACTCCTTCACTGTATTAACCTCTACCACTTCTACTGGAAGACTATTCCATACATCCACTACCCTCTCAGTAATGTAATACTTTCAATAGTCCCTGGCTTATCTTATATCTAGTATAGCCTTATACCTATCCCATGCATGCTTAAACTCCTTCACTGTATTAACCTCTACCACTTCTACTGGAAGACTATTCCATGCATCCACTACCCTTTCAGTAATGTAATACTTTCATTAGTCCTTGGCCTTATCTTATATCTAGGATAGCCTTATACCTATCCCATGCATGCTTAAACTCCTTCACTGTATTAACCTCTACCACTTCTACTGGAAGACTATTCCATGCATCCACTACCCTCTCAGTAATGTAATACTTTCATTAGTCCCTGGCCTTATCTTATATCTAGGATAGCCTTATACCTATCCCATGCATGCTTAAACTCCTTCACTGTATTAACCTCTACCACTTCTACTGGAAGACTATTCCATGCATCCACTACCCTCTCAGTAATGTAATACTTTCATTAGTCCCTGCCCTTATCTTATATCTAGGATAGCCTTATACCTATCCCACGCATGCTTAAACTCCTTCACTGTATTAACCTCTACCACTTCTACTGGAAGACTATTCCATACATCCACTACCCTCTCAGTAATGTAATACTTTCATTAGTCCCTGGCCTTATCTTATATCTAGGATAGCCTTATACCTATCCCATGCATGCTTAAACTCCCTCACTGTATTAACCTTTACCACTTCTACTGGAAGGCTATTCCATGCATCCACTACCCTCTCAGTAATGTAATACTTTCATTAGTCCCTGGCCTTATCTTATATCTAGGATAGCCTTATACCTATCCCATGCATGCTTAAACTCCTTCACTGTATTAACCTCTACCACTTCTACTGGAAGACTATTCCATGCATCCACTACCCTCTCAGTAAAGTAATACTTTCATTAGTCCCTGGCCTTATCTTATATCTAGGATAGCCTTATACCTCTCCCATGCATGTACTGTGTTGTATGTAAATCATATCCCCCCTGTCTACATGTAGTAATCTGCTGCCCGTTCCTTTGGGCCGTTGCTGTATTAATGGGTAGGAGGTGCGATGTTTGTTTTATGTAAGGTTCGCTTTGAGGTCAGTGATGAGTCCAAGCCCAGGAGTAATGATCTGGAATCTCCCAGGATGCACAGCAGTGAGGCGCTGCGGCTGGAGGTGCAGCGGGAGTCTGTACAGGCATTTAATGCTGAGCGCGCCCTGCGGAGCCGGCTGGACAAGTCTTACAGAGCAAGGCGGAGCGTGGAAAGCCAGGCATCCAGAGGTGAGCAGGGGTTACTGGGCAGCTCACCAGTCATGTGATCTCGGGCTGGTAGTAAGGAGCATTCTCTTTCTGGCAGCGGTGAATGTGTGCAGGGTGCAGAGTCTGTACCAAGGCCTAGTGAGTGTGGAGCCACCTGCCGAGCAAATCCAAATACTGACCAAGAAACAGCGCCAAGCAGAGCACAGACAGGTGAGTGCCAGAGCTCCCCTCCTCCTACACGTCCCCAGAGCTCCCCTCCTCCTACACGTCCCCAGAGCTCCCCTCCTCCTACACGTCCCCAGAGCTCCCCTCCTCCTACACGTCCCCAGAGCTCCCCTCCTCCTACACGTCCCCAGATCTCCCCTCCTCCTACACGTCCCCAGAGCTCCCCTCCTCCTACACGTCCCCAGAGCTCCCCTCCTCCTACACCTCCCCAGAGCTCCCCTCCTCCTACACGTCCCCAGAGCTCCCCTCCTCCTACACGTCCCCAGAGCTCCCCTCCTCCTACACCTCCCCAGAGCTCCCCTCCTCCTACACCTCCCCAGAGCTCCCCTCCTCCTACACCTCCCCAGGGCTCCCCTCCTCCTACACGTCCCCAGAGCTCCCCTCCTCCTACACCTCCCCAGAGCTCCCGTCCACCTTAACCCCTTCTCCTACACCTCCCCAGAGCTCCCGTCCACCTTAACCCCTCCTCCTACACCTCCCCAGAGCTCCCGTCCACCTTAACCCCTCCTCCTACACCTCCCCAGAGCTCCCGTCCACCTTAACCCCTCTTCCTACACCTCCCCAGAGCTTTTTGCAAACATTTTCACTATTAAAGGGTTTAATAAAAATAATCAATACATCGTGTCGGCAGAATCACAGCAAATACATAAAATAAGACAAATGGTTTAAATGTGCCTATCTCCTGGTTATGACATCACCTGACATTTCCCATTGAAAGGAAGTTCAGTTACATATCTACGTGATGTCATAAGCAGGAGACGGCTACAGCCACATGACCTGATACATCATGTCTTAATGAATGGGGAAGGCGATCAATACTCGCCTCTGACAGCCACACGCTGGTGCCATGAAGCCCCCCAGCACGTAGCTGGAAGCGGTTAGAGTGAGGATTAGGGGTTTACGGTGCAGTTAGGGTTAAGTTGATCAACGGGTTGAGGTCAAAGGGTCACTTTAGAGGGGGAAAACCCCTGCTACTTTCCGTAATCCCCCTGTTGCCTTAAAGGCGCAGATCACATATCAGGTGGGATATGTAAAGACGGCTTATCATCCATTGTCCATGTATCCGAGAGTCTCCAAATTCCCTCTTATCTCTGACGCCTCCTGTATGATTAGCTATGTCCTTCTGATAATGGTTTTCCCTCTGTCTCAGGTAAATCTCTCGGAGGGGCCAGATCTGTTTGCTTTCTGTAACCCCAGTGACCACTTCACGGAGACGCCATATCTAAGCGTGGATGGGCTGCCTCCTCTGACTCTTCACCCCCACTCGAGACCTTCACACACTTCCTTCAACATGTTCCACAAGCTGAGAGAGTGGACATCTTAACGCCCCTGACTTTAGACGAGTCGCCCGCCCTGACCTTACCGGAGAGGAGTTGCCCGCCACCGCCCTGACCTTACCGGACACTAGCTGCCCGCCACCGCCCTGACCTTACCGGACACTAGCTGCCCAACACCGCCCTGACCTTACCCGACACTAGCTGCCCGCCACCGCCCTGACCTTACCGGACACTAGCTGCCCGCCACCGCCCTGACCTTACCGGACACTAGCTGCCCGCCACCGCCCTGACCTTACCGGAGACGAGCTGCCCGCCACCGCCCTAACCTTACCGGAGACGAGCTGCCCGCCACCGCCCTGACCTTACCGGAGACGAGCGGCCCGCCACCGCCCTGACCTTACCGGAGACTAGCTGCCCACCACCGCCCTGACCTTACCGGAGACGAGCTGCCCGCCACCGCCCTGACCTTACCGGAGACGAGCTGCCCGCCACCGCCCTGACCTTACCGGAGACGAGCTGCCCGCCACCGCCCTGACCTTACCGGAGACGAGCTGCCCGCCACCGCCCTGACCTTACCGGAGACTAGCTGCCCACCACCGCCCTGACCTTACCGGAGACAAGATGGCCCGCCCTGCCGCTTAAACGGAGACCTGGCGTCTGCAATATTTTCAGTAGGAACCAATGAACTGTGATATAAGGACAGATGATGTTAGGACAAGGTGTTCTGCATGGAGTCCTCACCGGGACTGATACCACATTCAACTTACTGAATCCTCTCCAAGGGCATGAAATATCCCTGCAGCCACTGGGGCGGACGAATCCTGACCATGAGAAATGCTTTATATTTATACCTTTCAAACAAATCACTTTTTATAATAAACTTTTATTTATTAAGGGCCTGGTGGTGGTAATGAATCAGTCAGGACCCTGTTGGAGTAGTTTGTGGTGAGGCTGTGGGAGTGGCTTGTGAGACAGTAGTGTGTGGGGGCTTGTGTGATGGTGTAGTTTGTGGTGACGGGGTGTGGCTTGTGTGATGGTGTAGTTTGTGGTGACTGGGTGTGGCTTGTGTGATGGTATAGTTTGTGGTGATTGGGTGTGGCTTGTGTGATGGTGTAGTTTGTGGTGACTGGGTGTGGCTTGTGTGATGGTGTAGTTTGTGGTGACTGGGTGTGGCTTGTGTGATGGTGTAGTTTGTGGTGACGGTGTGGCTTGTGTGATGGTGTAGTTTGTGGTGATTGGGTGTGGCTTGTGTGATGGTGTAGTTTGTGGTGATTGGGTGTGGCTTGTGTGATGGTGTAGTTTGTGGTGATTGGGTGTGGCTTGTGTGATGGTGTAGTTTGTGGTGACGGGGTGTGGCTTGTGTGATGGTATAGTTTGTGGTGACTGGGTGTGGCTTGTGTGATGGTGTAGTTTGTGGTGATTGGGTGTGGCTTGTGTGATGGTGTAGTTTGTGGTGATTGGGTGTAGTTTGTGGTGATTGGGTGTGGCTTGTGTGATGGTATAGTTTGTGGTGATTGGGTGTGGCTTGTGTGATGGTATAGTTTGTGGTGATTGGGTGTGGCTTGTGTGATGTAGTTTGTGGTGACTGGGTGTGGCTTGTGTGATGGTGTAGTTTGTGGTGATTGGGTGTGGCTTGTGTGATGTACTTTGTGGTGACTGGGTGTGGCTTGTGTGATGGTGTAGTTTGTGGTGATTGGGTGTGGCTTGTGTGATGGTGTAGTTTGTGGTGATTGGGTGTGGCTTGTGTGATGTAGTTTGTGGTGACTGGGTGTGGCTTGTGTGATGTAGTTTGTGGTGACTGGGTGTGGCTTGTGTGATGTAGTTTGTGGTGACTGGGTGTGGCTTGTGTGATGGTGTAGTTTGTGGTGACTGGGTGTGGCTTGTGTGATGGTGTAGTTTGTGGTGATTGGGTGTGGCTTGTGTGATGGTGTAGTTTGTGGTGACTGGGTGTGGCTTGTGTGATGGTATAGTTTGTGGTGATTGGATGTGGCTTGTGTGATGTAGTTTGTGGTGACTGGGTGTGGCTTGTGTGATGGTGTAGTTTGTGGTGACGGGGTGTGGCTTGTGTGATGGTGTAGTTTGTGGTGACTGGGTGTGGCTTGTGTGATGGTATAGTTTGTGGTGATTGGGTGTGGCTTGTGTGATGGTGTAGTTTGTGGTGGCTTGTGTGATGGTGTAGTTTGTGGTGACGGTGTGGCTTGTGTGATGGTGTAGTTTGTGGTGATTGGGTGTGGCTTGTGTGATGGTGTAGTGTGTGGTGATTGGGTGTGGCTTGTGTGATGGTGTAGTTTGTGGTGATTGGGTGTGGCTTGTGTGCTGGTGTAGTTTGTGGTGACGGGGTGTGGCTTGTGTGATGGTGTAGTTTGTGGTGACGGGGTGTGGCTTGTGTGATGGTGTAGTTTGTGGTGATTGGGTGTGGCTTGTGTGATGGTGTAGTTTGTGGTGACTGGGTGTGGCTTGTGTGATGGTGTAGTTTGTGGTGACGGTGTGGCTTGTGTGATGGTGTAGTTTGTGGTGATTGGGTGTGGCTTGTGTGATGGTGTAGTTTGTGGTGACTGGGTGTGGCTTGTGTGATGTAGTTTGTGGTGACTGGGTGTGGCTTGTGTGATGGTGTAGTTTGTGGTGACTGGGTGTGGCTTGTGTGATGGTGTAGTTTGTGGTGATTGGGTGTGGCTTGTGTGATGTAGTTTGTGGTGATTGGGTGTGGCTTGTGTGATGGTGTAGTTTGTGGTGACTGGGTGTGGCTTGTGTGATGGTATAGTTTGTGGTGATTGGATGTGGCTTGTGTGATGTAGTTTGTGGTGACTGGGTGTGGCTTGTGTGATGTAGTTTGTGGTGACTGGGTGTGGCTTGTGTGATGGTGTAGTTTGTGGTGACGGGGTGTGGCTTGTGTGATGGTGTAGTTTGTGGTGACTGGGTGTGGCTTGTGTGATGGTATAGTTTGTGGTGATTGGGTGTGGCTTGTGTGATGGTGTAGTTTGTGGTGGCTTGTGTGATGGTGTAGTTTGTGGTGACGGTGTGGCTTGTGTGATGGTGTAGTTTGTGGTGATTGGGTGTGGCTTGTGTGATGGTGTAGTTTGTGGTGATTGGGTGTGGCTTGTGTGATGGTGTAGTTTGTGGTGATTGGGTGTGGCTTGTGTGATGGTGTAGTTTGTGGTGACGGGGTGTGGCTTGTGTGATGGTGTAGTTTGTGGTGACGGGGTGTGGCTTGTGTGATGGTGTAGTTTGTGGTGATTGGGTGTGGCTTGTGTGATGGTGTAGTTTGTGGTGACTGGGTGTGGCTTGTGTGATGGTGTAGTTTGTGGTGACGGTGTGGCTTGTGTGATGGTGTAGTTTGTGGTGATTGGGTGTGGCTTGTGTGATGGTGTAGTTTGTGGTGATTGGGTGTGGCTTGTGTGATGGTGTAGTTTGTGGTGACGGGGTGTGGCTTGTGTGATGGTGTAGTTTGTGGTGACGGGGTGTGGCTTGTGTGATGGTGTAGTTTGTGGTGATTGGGTGTGGCTTGTGTGATGGTGTAGTTTGTGGTGATTGGGTGTGGCTTGTGTGATGGTGTAGTTTGTGGTGATTGGGTGTGGCTTGTGTGATGGTATAGTTTGTGGTGATTGGGTGTGGCTTGTGTGATGGTGTAGTTTGTGGTGATTGGGTGTGGCTTGTGTGATGGTGTAGTTTGTGGTGATTGGGTGTGGCTTGTGTGATGGTATAGTTTGTGGTGATTGGGTGTGGCTTGTGTGATGGTGTAGTTTGTGGTGATTGGGTGTGGCTTGTGTGATGGTGTAGTTTGTGGTGATTGGGTGTGGCTTGTGTGATGGTATAGTATGTGGTGATTGGGTGTGGCTTGTGTGATTTAGTTTGTGGTGATTGGGTGTGGCTTGTGTGATGTAGTTTGTGGTGACTGGGTGTGGCTTGTGGTGATTGGGTGTGGCTTGTGTGATGTACTTTGTGGTGACTGGGTGTGGCTTGTGTGATGGTGTAGTTTGTGGTGATTGGGTGTGGCTTGTGTGATGGTGTAGTTTGTGGTGACTGGGTGTGGCTTGTGTGATGGTATAGTTTGTGGTGATTGGGTGTGATTTGTGTGATGGTGTAGTTTGAGGTTACTGGGTGTGGCTTGCGGTAAGGTTGTGTGAGTGGCTTGCGGTGAAGCTGTGGGAGTGGCTTCGGTAAGGTTGTGGTGAAGCTGTGGGAGTGACTTGCGGTAAGGTTGTGGGAGTGGCTTGCGGTGAAGCTGTGGGAGTGACTTGCGGTAAGGTTGTGGTGAAGCTGTGGGAGTGACTTGCGGTAAGGTTGTGGGAGTGGCTTGCGGTGAAGCTGTGGGAGTGACTTGCGGTAAAGTTGTGGTGAAGCTGTGGGAGTGACTTGCGGTAAGGTTGTGGGAGTGGCTTGCGGTGAAGCTGTGGGAGTGACTTGCGGTAAAGTTGTGGTGAAGCTGTGGGAGTGACTTGCGGTGAGGTTGTGGGAGTGGCTTGCGATGAAGCTGTGGGAGTGACTTGCGGTAAGGTTGTGATGAAGCTGTGGGAGTGACTTGCGGTGAGGTTGTGGGAGTGGCTTGTGGTGAATCTGTGGGAGTGGCTGGCTGTGAGGTTGTGGGAGTGGCTTGTGGTGAATCTGTGGGAGTGGCTTGCGGTGAGGTTGTGGGCAGGGCATTACAGGAAGATTTTCAGTGACTGGGGCCAATTGATAACTATTTGTCATTTGATAAGTCGTTTAGTACAAGTATAAAGTATTTTATTTACAAATTAATATATAAACACATTTACTGCAGTGATAGTGATTATATTTATTGCTCCGGAGTCTGTGATCCACTCAAACTGAACAATCTGACTGCCAGGAAAGCGGAGGAGGAGGAGGGACGCTGAGGAAAAGAGGGGGGCCGCCAAGGAGGGGGGGCGCCGAGGAAAAGAGGGGGGGCGCCGAGGAAAAGAGGGGGGACGCAGAGGAGGAGGAAAGGAGGGGGGACGCGGATGGGGGACACCGAGGAGGAGGAAGGCCGCTGAGGAGGGGGGACGCGGAGGGGGGGCGCCGAGGAGGAGGAAAGGAGGGGGGGCCGCCGAGGAGGAGGAAAGGAGGGGGAGCGCCGAGGAAAAGAGGGGGGACGCGGATGGGGGACGCCGAGGAGGAGGAGGGCCGCTGAGGAGGGGGGACGCGGAGGGGGGGCGCCGAGGAGGGGGAAAGGAGGGGGGGCCGCCGAGGAGGAGGAAAGGAGGGGGGGCCGCCGAGGAGGAGGAAAGGAGGGGGAGCGCCGAGGAAAAGAGGGGGGACGCAGAGGAGGAGGAAAGGAGGGGGGACGCCGAGGAGGAGGAAAGGAGGGGGGACGCCGAGGAGGAGGAAAGGAGGGGGGCCGCAGAGGAGGAGGAAAGGAGGGGGGGCCGCAGAGGAGGAGGAAAGGAGGGGGGGCCGCAGAGGAGGAGGAAAGGAGGGGGGGCCGCGGAGGAGGAGGAAAGGAGGGGGGGCCGCCGAGGAGGAGGTGGAAAGGAGGGGGGGCCGAGGAAAAGAGGGGGAACGCAGAGGAGGAGGAAAGGAGGGGGGCCGCAGAGGAGGAGGAAAGGAGGGGGGCGCCGAGGAGGAGGTGGAAAGGAGGGGGAGCGCCGAGGAAAAGAGGGGGGACGCAGAGGAGGAGGAAAGGAGGGGGGACGCCGAGGAGGAAAGGAGGGGGGCCGCAGAGGAGGAGGAAAGGAGGGGGGGCCGCAGAGGAGGAGGAAAGGAGGTTGGGCCGCAGAGGAGGAGGAAAGGAGGGGGGGCCGCGGAGGAGGAGGAAAGGAGGGGGGGCCGCGGAGGAGGAGGAAAGGAGGGGGGGCCGCAGAGGAGGAGGAAAGGAGGTTGGGCCGCAGAGGAGGAGGAAAGGAGGGGGGGCCGCGGAGGAGGAGGAAAGGAGGGGGGGGCGCAGAGGAGGAGGAAAGGAGGGGGGGCCGCGGAGGAGGAGGAAAGGAGGGGGGGGCGCAGAGGAGGAGGAAAGGAGGGGGGGCCGCCGAGGAGGAGGTGGAAAGGAGGGGGGGACGCCGAGGAGGAGGTGGAAAGGAGGGGGGGCCGCCGAGGAGGAGGTGGAAAGGAGGGGGGGCCGAGGAAAAGAGGGGGAACGCAGAGGAGGAGGAAAGGAGGGGGGCCGCAGAGGAAAAGAGGGGGGACGCAGAGGAGGAGGAAAGGAGGGGGGACGCCGAGGAGGAAAGGAGGGGGGCCGCAGAGGAGGAGGAAAGGAGGGGGGGCCGCAGAGGAGGAGGAAAGGAGGGGGGGCCGCAGAGGAGGAGGAAAGGAGGGGGGGCCGCGGAGGAGGAGGAAAGGAGGGGGGGGCGCAGAGGAGGGGGGGCCGCGGAGGAGGAGGAAAGGAGGGGGGGGGGCGCCGAGGAGGAGGTGGAAAGGAGGGGGGGCCGCCGAGGAGGAGGTGGAAAGGAGGGGGGGCCGCCGAGGAGGAGGTGGAAAGGAGGGGGGACCGCCGAGGAGGAGGAAAGCAGAGGAGGTGGAAAGGAGGGGGGGCCGCCGAGGAGGAGGTGGAAAGGAGGGGGGGCCGCCGAGGAGGAGGAAAGGAGGGGGTCGCACAGGATGTAAGAGCGACAGTAGGATTTGGGTGCAAAACAGGGACTCCGAAATAGAGACACTTGGCAGGTGTGATGTTATTTGTGTATCTCAGTAAATAGAGCGGGGCATGCTGGGAGAAGCAGTTTCTGTCAGTTTCCGGTCAGTCGCGGTGCATGCTGGGGGATGTAGTTTCCGGTTAGGAGAATGGAGAGCGCGGAGTTTGAGAGATTGAGGGAACTTCACAGCGAGAAAATCCGCCAGGTGAACACGTGACCCTCACCCTGTCACCCGTTATACACCCTGACACCCGTGATACGCCCCGTCGCTCCCCCTGACACCCGTGATACGCCCCCCGCTCCCCCCCCTGACACCCGTGATACGCCCCCTCGCTCCCCCCCTGACACCCGTGATACGCCCCCTCGCTCCCCCCCCTGACACCCGTGATACGCCCCCCGCTCCCCCCCCTGACACCCGTGATACGCCCCCTCGCTCCCCCCCCTGACACCCGTGATACGCCCCCTCGCTCCCCCTGACACCCGTGATACGCCCCTTCGCTCCCCCTGACACCCGTGATACGCCCCGTCGCTCCCACTGACACCCGTGATACGCCCCCTGACACCCGTTATACGCCCGTCGCTCCCCCTGACACCCGTGATACGCCCCCTCGCTCCCCCCCTGACACCCGTGATACGCCCCCTCGCTCCCCCTGACACCCGTGATACGCCCCGTCGCTCCCCCTGACACCCGTGATACGCCCCCTCGCTCCCCCTGACACCCGTGATATGCCCCGTCGCTCCCCCTGACACCCGTGATACGCCCCCTGACACCCGTGATACGCCCCGTCGCTCCCCCTGACACCCGTTATACGCCCCGTCGCTCCCCCTGACACCCGTGATACGCCCCCTCGCTCCCCCTGACACCCGTGATACGCCCCGTCGCTCCCCCTGACACCCGTTATACGCCCCGTCGCTCCCCCTGACACCCGTGATACGCCCCCTCGCTCCCCCTGACACCCGTGATACGCCCCCTCGCTCCCCCCCTGACACCCGTGATACGCCCCCTCGCTCCCCCCCTGACACCCGTGATACGCCCCCTCGCTCCCCCTGACACCCGTGATACGCCCCCTCGCTCCCCCCCTGACACCCGTGATACGCCCCCTCGCTCCCCCCCTGACACCCGTGATACGATCATTTCCCCTTATAAATCAGTTAATTTACATACCGTGCCACAGGTGATGTCGTAAGCAGGAGACAGACACATTCTCCTAATTTACTTGCAGTTTTGCTAATACAATGTATAGATCATTCTTCATGCTCTATATGCACAGTGTGTGTGACACTATGTCTCTCCCAGGATCTGCAGGAAGCAACACAACTACTGGATCAACTGAACACTAACCTGGCAGCCTGGGGCGAGCGGACCAAGGAGATCGAAAAGCTGTCACAGGTACTGCAAAACCTCTATCCCTCCCCCTGCCGGGCGACACAGACAGGAGAAGCTAGGAGTCTGTCCCTCCCCCTGCGGGGCGACACAGACAGGAGGAGCTAGGAGTCTGTCCCTCCCCCTGCAGGGTGACACAGACAGAAGGAGCTAGGAGTCTGTCCCTCCCCCTGCAGGGTGACACAGACAGGAGGAGCTAGGAGTCTGTCCCTCCCCCTGCAGGGTGACACAGACAGGAGGAGCTAGGAGTCTGTCCCTCCCCCTGCAGGGCGACACAGACAGGAGGAGCTAGGAGTCTGTCCCTCCCCCTGCAGGGCGACACAGACAGGAGGAGCTAGGAGTCTGTCCCTCCCCCTGCGGGGCGACACAGACAGGAGAATCTAGGAGTCTGTCCCTCCCCCTGCGGGGCGACACAGACAGAAGGAGCTAGGAGTCTGTCCCTCCCCCTGCGACACAGACAGGAGGAGCTAGGAGTCTGTCCCCCCCCCTGCAGGGCGACACAGACAGGAGGAGCTAGGAGTCTGTCCCCCCCCCCCCCCCCCCTGCAGGGTGACACAGACAGAGGGAGCTAGGAGTCTGTCCCTTCCCCTGCGGGGCGACACAGACAGGAGAATCTAGGAGTCTGTCCCTCCCCCTGCGGGGCGACACAGACAGAAAGAGCTAGGAGTCTGTCCCTCCCCCTGCGACACAGACAGGAGGAGCTAGGAGTCTGTCCCTCCTCCTGCGGGGCGACACAGACAGGAGGAGCTAGCAGTCTGTCCTTCCCCCTGCAGGGTTACACAGACAGGAGGAGCTAGGAGTCTGTCCCTCCCCCTGCAGGGTGACACAGACAGGAGGAGCTAGCAGTCTGTCCTTCCCCCTGCAGGGTTACACAGACAGGAGGAGCTAGGAGTCTGTCCCTCCCCCTGCAGGGTGACACAGACAGGAGGAGCTAGCAGTCTGTCCTTCCCCCTGCAGGGTTACACAGACAGGAGGAGCTAGGAGTCTGTCCTGGGGTGACCCTTTTCTTTTTGTCTCTGCAGGTATGGGCGCAGTTTCAGAACCAGCTTGTTATTCTCTCCCACGCGTTTCACTCCCGGGGTCAGTGACCGTGTCCTGTATTGTTTGTTCCTGTGTCTCCTTCGTCTCCCATTAAACTCGCAGCGACTACAATGTTATTATTTACTCTCCCTATCTGCAGACTACATGACTCTGTGACGCGCTGATTCCTGTATCTCAGTACTGAAAACAATGGCAAAATCTCTTGTTTTTCCACAAATATAGCTTTCCCACTATAGATGTCAGGCTTACCGGTCTATAATCCCCAGACTCAGAACCTGTTCCTTCATATAGCTTTCCCACTATACATGTCAGGCTTACCGGTTTATAATCCCAGGACTCAGAACCTGTTCCTTCATATAGCTTTCCCACTATACATGTCAGGCTTACCGGTCTATAGACTCAGAACCTGTTCCTTCATATAGCTTTCCCACTATATATGTCAGGTTTACCGGTCTATAATCCCAGGACTCAGAACCTTTTTCTTCATATAGCTTTCCCACTATAGATGTCAGGTTTACCGGTCTATAATCCCCAGACTCAGAACCTGTTTCTTCATATAGCTTTTACCAGTCTATAATCCCCAGACTCAGAACCTGTTCCTTCATATAGCTTTCCCACTATACATGTCAGGCTTACCGGTCTGTAATCCCAGGACTCAGAACCTGTTCCTTCATATAGCTTTCCCACTATACATGTCAGGTTTACCGGTCTATAATCCCTGGATTCAGAACCTGTTCCTTCATATAGCTTTCCCACTATAGATGTCAGGCTTTTACCAGTCTATAATCCCAGGACTCAGAACCTGTTCCTTCATATAGCTTTCCCACTATACATGTCAGGCTTACCGGTCTATAATCTCTGGATTCAGAACCTGTTCCTTCATATAGCTTTCCCACTATAGATGTCAGGCTTACCGGTCTATAATCCCCAGACTCAGAACCTGTTCCTTCATATAGCTTTCCCACTATAGATGTCAGGCTTACCTGTCTATAATCCCCAGACTCAGAACCTGTTCCTTCATATAGCTTTCCCTCTATACATGTCAGGCTTACCGGTCTATAATCCCGGGACTCAGAACCTGTTCCTTCATATAGCTTTCCCACTATAGATGTCAGGCTTACCTGTCTATAATCCCTGGATTCAGAACCTGTTCCTTCATATAGCTTTCCCACTATAGATGTCAGGCTTACCTGTCTATAATCCCTGGATTCAGAACGTGTTCCTTCATATAGCTTTCCCACTATAGATGTCAGGCTTACCTGTCTATAATCCCCAGACTCAGAACCTGTTCCTTCATATAGCTTTCACACTATAGATGTCAGGTTTACCGCTCTATAATCCCCAGACTCAGAACCGGTTTCTTCATATAGCTTTCCCACTATAGATGTCAGGCTTACCTGTCTATAATCCCCAGACTCAGAACCTGTCCCTTCATATAGCTTTCCCACTATACATGTCAGGCTTACCGGTCTATAGACTCAGAACCTGTTCCTTCATATAGCTTTCCCACTATATATGTCAGGTTTACCGGTCTATAATCCCAGGACTCAGAACCTGTTTCATCATATAGCTTTCCCACTATAGATGTCAGGTTTACCGGTCTATAATCCCCAGACTCAGAACCTGTTTCTTCATATAGCTTTTACCAGTCTATAATCCCCAGACTCAGAACCTGTTCCTTCATATAGCTTTCCCACTATACATGTCAGGCTTACCGGTCTGTAATCCCAGGACTCAGAACCTGTTCCTTCATATAGCTTTCCCACTATACATGTCAGGTTTACCGGTCTATAATCCCTGGATTCAGAACCTGTTCCTTCATATAGCTTTCCCACTATAGATGTCAGGCTTTTACCAGTCTATAATCCCCAGACTCAGAACCTGTTCCTTCATATAGCTTTCCCACTATAGATGTCAGGCTTTTACCAGTCTATAATCCCAGGACTCAGAACCTGTTCCTTCATATAGCTTTCCCACTATACATGTCAGGCTTACCGGTCTATAATCTCTGGATTCAGAACCTGTTCCTTCATATAGCTTTCCCACTATAGATGTCAGGCTTACCGGTCTATAATCCCCAGACTCAGAACCTGTTCCTTCATATAGCTTTCCCACTATAGATGTCAGGTTTACCAGTCTATAATCCCAGGACTCAGAACCTGTTTCTTCATATAGCTTTCCCACTATAGATGTCAGGTTTACCGGTCTATAATCCCCAGACTCAGAACCTGTTTCTTCATATAGCTTTTACCAGTCTATAATCCCCAGACTCAGAACCTGTTCCTTCATATAGCTTTCCCACTATACATGTCAGGCTTACCGGTCTATAGACTCAGAATCTGTTCCTTCATATAGCTTTCCCACTATATATGTCAGGTTTACCGGTCTATAATCCCTGGATTCAGAACCTGTTCCTTCATATAGCTTTCCCACTATAGATGTCAGGCTTTTACCAGTCTATAATCCCCAGACTCAGAACCTGTTCCTTCATATAGCTTTCCCACTATAGATGTCAGGCTTTTACCAGTCTATAATCCCAGGACTCAGAACCTGTTCCTTCATATAGCTTTCCCACTATACATGTCAGGCTTACCGGTCTATAATCTCTGGATTCAGAACCTGTTCCTTCATATAGCTTTCCCACTATAGATGTCAGGCTTACCGGTCTATAATCCCCAGACTCAGAACCTGTTCCTTCATATAGCTTTCCCACTATAGATGTCAGGTTTACCAGTCTATAATCCCAGGACTCAGAACCTGTTTCTTCATATAGCTTTCCCACTATAGATGTCAGGTTTACCGGTCTATAATCCCCAGACTCAGAACCTGTTTCTTCATATAGCTTTTACCAGTCTATAATCCCCAGACTCAGAACCTGTTCCTTCATATAGCTTTCCCACTATACATGTCAGGCTTACCGGTCTATAGACTCAGAACCTGTTCCTTCATATAGCTTTCCCACTATATATGTCAGGTTTACCGGTCTATAATCCCAGGACTCAGAACCTGTTTCTTCATATAGCTTTCCCACTATAGATGTCAGGTTTACCGGTCTATAATCCCCAGACTCAGAACCTGTTTCTTCATATAGCTTTTACCAGTCTATAATCCCCAGACTCAGAACCTGTTCCTTCATATAGCTTTCCCACTATACATGTCAGGCTTACCGGTCTGTAATCCCAGGACTCAGAACCTGTTCCTTCATATAGCTTTCCCACTATACATGTCAGGTTTACCGGTCTATAATCCCTGGATTCAGAACCTGTTCCTTCATATAGCTTTCCCACTATAGATGTCAGGCTTTTACCAGTCTATAATCCCAGGACTCAGAACCTGTTCCTTCATATAGCTTTCCCACTATACATGTCAGGCTTACCGGTCTATAATCTCTGGATTCAGAACCTGTTCCTTCATATAGCTTTCCCACTATAGATGTCAGGCTTACCGGTCTATAATCCCCAGACTCAGAACCTGTTCCTTCATATAGCTTTCCCACTATAGATGTCAGGTTTACCAGTCTATAATCCCAGGACTCAGAACCTGTTTCTTCATATAGCTTTCCCACTATAGATGTCAGGTTTACCGGTCTATAATCCCCAGACTCAGAACCTGTTTCTTCATATAGCTTTTACCAGTCTATAATCCCCAGACTCAGAACCTGTTCCTTCATATAGCTTTCCCACTATACATGTCAGGCTTACCGGTCTATAGACTCAGAACCTGTTCCTTCAAATAGCTTTCCCACTATATATGTCAGGTTTACCGGTCTATAATCCCAGGACTCAGAACCTGTTTCTTCATATAGCTTTCCCACTATAGATGTCAGGTTTACCGGTCTATAATCCCCAGACTCAGAACCTGTTTCTTCATATAGCTTTTACCAGTCTATAATCCCCAGACTCAGAACCTGTTCCTTCATATAGCTTTCCCACTATACATGTCAGGCTTACCGGTCTGTAATCCCAGGACTCAGAACCTGTTCCTTCATATAGCTTTCCCACTATACATGTCAGGTTTACCGGTCTATAATCCCTGGATTCAGAACCTGTTCCTTCATATAGCTTTCCCACTATAGATGTCAGGCTTTTACCGGTCTATAATCCCAGGACTCAGAACCTGTTCCTTCATATAGCTTTCCCACTATAGATGTCAGGTTTACCGGTCTATAATCCCCAGACTCAGAACCTGTTTCTTCATATAGCTTTTACCAGTCTATAATCCCCAGACTCAGAACCTGTTCCTTCATATAGCTTTCCCACTATACATGTCAGGCTTACCGGTCTATAGACTCAGAACCTGTTCCTTCATATAGCTTTCCCACTATATATGTCAGGTTTACCGGTCTATAATCCCAGGACTCAGAACCTGTTTCTTCATATAGCTTTCCCACTATAGATGTCAGGTTTACCGGTCTATAATCCCCAGACTCAGAACCTGTTTCTTCATATAGCTTTTACCAGTCTATAATCCCCAGACTCAGAACCTGTTCCTTCATATAGCTTTCCCACTATACATGTCAGGCTTACCGGTCTGTAATCCCAGGACTCAGAACCTGTTTCTTCATATAGCTTTCCCACTATAGATGTCAGGTTTACCGGTCTATAATCCCCAGACTCAGAACCTGTTTCTTCATATAGCTTTTACCAGTCTATAATCCCCAGACTCAGAACCTGTTCCTTCATATAGCTTTCCCACTATACATGTCAGGCTTACCGGTCTGTAGACTCAGAACCTGTTCCTTCATATAGCTTTCCCACTATATATGTCAGGTTTACCGGTCTATAATCCCTGGATTCAGAACCTGTTCCTTCATATAGCTTTCCCACTATAGATGTCAGGCTTTTACCAGTCTATAATCCCCAGACTCAGAACCTGTTCCTTCATATAGCTTTCCCACTATAGATGTCAGGCTTTTACCAGTCTATAATCCCAGGACTCAGAACCTGTTCCTTCATATAGCTTTCCCACTATACATGTCAGGCTTACCGGTCTATAATCTCTGGATTCAGAACCTGTTCCTTCATATAGCTTTCCCACTATAGATGTCAGGCTTACCGGTCTATAATCCCCAGACTCAGAACCTGTTCCTTCATATAGCTTTCCCACTATAGATGTCAGGTTTACCAGTCTATAATCCCAGGACTCAGAACCTGTTTCTTCATATAGCTTTCCCACTATAGATGTCAGGTTTACCAGTCTATAATCCCCAGACTCAGAACCTGTTTCTTCATATAGCTTTTACCAGTCTATAATCCCCAGACTCAGAACCTGTTCCTTCATATAGCTTTCCCACTATACATGTCAGGCTTACCGGTCTATAGACTCAGAACCTGTTCCTTCATATAGCTTTCCCACTATATATGTCAGGTTTACCGGTCTATAATCCCAGGACTCAGAACCTGTTTCTTCATATAGCTTTCCCACTATAGATGTCAGGTTTACCGGTCTATAATCCCCAGACTCAGAACCTGTTTCTTCATATAGCTTTTACCAGTCTATAATCCCCAGACTCAGAACCTGTTCCTTCATATAGCTTTCCCACTATACATGTCAGGCTTACCGGTCTGTAATCCCAGGACTCAGAACCTGTTCCTTCATATAGCTTTCCCACTATACATGTCAGGTTTACCGGTCTATAATCCCTGGATTCAGAACCTGTTCCTTCATATAGCTTTCCCACTATAGATGTCAGGCTTTTACCAGTCTATAATCCCAGGACTCAGAACCTGTTCCTTCATATAGCTTTCCCACTATACATGTCAGGCTTACCGGTCTATAATCTCTGGATTCAGAACCTGTTCCTTCATATAGCTTTCCCACTATAGATGTCAGGCTTACCGGTCTATAATCCCCAGACTCAGAACCTGTTCCTTCATATAGCTTTCCCACTATAGATGTCAGGCTTACCTGTCTATAATCCCCAGACTCAGAACCTGTTCCTTCATATAGCTTTCCCTCTATACATGTCAGGCTTACCGGTCTATAATCCCGGGACTCAGAACCTGTTCCTTCATATAGCTTTCCCACTATAGATGTCAGGCTTACCTGTCTATAATCCCTGGATTCAGAACCTGTTCCTTCATATAGCTTTCCCACTATAGATGTCAGGCTTACCTGTCTATAATCCCTGGATTCAGAACGTGTTCCTTCATATAGCTTTCCCACTATAGATGTCAGGCTTACCTGTCTATAATCCCCAGACTCAGAACCTGTTCCTTCATATAGCTTTCACACTATAGATGTCAGGTTTACCGCTCTATAATCCCCAGACTCAGAACCGGTTTCTTCATATAGCTTTCCCACTATAGATGTCAGGCTTACCTGTCTATAATCCCCAGACTCAGAACCTGTCCCTTCATATAGCTTTCCCACTATACATGTCAGGCTTACCGGTCTATAGACTCAGAACCTGTTCCTTCATATAGCTTTCCCACTATATATGTCAGGTTTACCGGTCTATAATCCCAGGACTCAGAACCTGTTTCATCATATAGCTTTCCCACTATAGATGTCAGGTTTACCGGTCTATAATCCCCAGACTCAGAACCTGTTTCTTCATATAGCTTTTACCAGTCTATAATCCCCAGACTCAGAACCTGTTCCTTCATATAGCTTTCCCACTATACATGTCAGGCTTACCGGTCTGTAATCCCAGGACTCAGAACCTGTTCCTTCATATAGCTTTCCCACTATACATGTCAGGTTTACCGGTCTATAATCCCTGGATTCAGAACCTGTTCCTTCATATAGCTTTCCCACTATAGATGTCAGGCTTTTACCAGTCTATAATCCCCAGACTCAGAACCTGTTCCTTCATATAGCTTTCCCACTATAGATGTCAGGCTTTTACCAGTCTATAATCCCAGGACTCAGAACCTGTTCCTTCATATAGCTTTCCCACTATACATGTCAGGCTTACCGGTCTATAATCTCTGGATTCAGAACCTGTTCCTTCATATAGCTTTCCCACTATAGATGTCAGGTTTACCAGTCTATAATCCCAGGACTCAGAACCTGTTTCTTCATATAGCTTTCCCACTATAGATGTCAGGTTTACCGGTCTATAATCCCCAGACTCAGAACCTGTTTCTTCATATAGCTTTTACCAGTCTATAATCCCCAGACTCAGAACCTGTTCCTTCATATAGCTTTCCCACTATACATGTCAGGCTTACCGGTCTATAGACTCAGAATCTGTTCCTTCATATAGCTTTCCCACTATATATGTCAGGTTTACCGGTCTATAATCCCTGGATTCAGAACCTGTTCCTTCATATAGCTTTCCCACTATAGATGTCAGGCTTTTACCAGTCTATAATCCCCAGACTCAGAACCTGTTCCTTCATATAGCTTTCCCACTATAGATGTCAGGCTTTTACCAGTCTATAATCCCAGGACTCAGAACCTGTTCCTTCATATAGCTTTCCCACTATACATGTCAGGCTTACCGGTCTATAATCTCTGGATTCAGAACCTGTTCCTTCATATAGCTTTCCCACTATAGATGTCAGGTTTACCAGTCTATAATCCCAGGACTCAGAACCTGTTTCTTCATATAGCTTTCCCACTATAGATGTCAGGTTTACCGGTCTATAATCCCCAGACTCAGAACCTGTTTCTTCATATAGCTTTTACCAGTCTATAATCCCCAGACTCAGAACCTGTTCCTTCATATAGCTTTCCCACTATACATGTCAGGCTTACCGGTCTATAGACTCAGAACCTGTTCCTTCATATAGCTTTCCCACTATATATGTCAGGTTTACCGGTCTATAATCCCAGGACTCAGAACCTGTTTCTTCATATAGCTTTCCCACTATAGATGTCAGGTTTACCGGTCTATAATCCCCAGACTCAGAACCTGTTTCTTCATATAGCTTTTACCAGTCTATAATCCCCAGACTCAGAACCTGTTCCTTCATATAGCTTTCCCACTATACATGTCAGGCTTACCGGTCTGTAATCCCAGGACTCAGAACCTGTTCCTTCATATAGCTTTCCCACTATACATGTCAGGTTTACCGGTCTATAATCCCTGGATTCAGAACCTGTTCCTTCATATAGCTTTCCCACTATAGATGTCAGGCTTTTACCAGTCTATAATCCCAGGACTCAGAACCTGTTCCTTCATATAGCTTTCCCACTATACATGTCAGGCTTACCGGTCTATAATCTCTGGATTCAGAACCTGTTCCTTCATATAGCTTTCCCACTATAGATGTCAGGCTTACCGGTCTATAATCCCCAGACTCAGAACCTGTTCCTTCATATAGCTTTCCCACTATAGATGTCAGGCTTACCTGTCTATAATCCCCAGACTCAGAACCTGTTCCTTCATATAGCTTTCCCTCTATACATGTCAGGCTTACCGGTCTATAATCCCGGGACTCAGAACCTGTTCCTTCATATAGCTTTCCCACTATAGATGTCAGGCTTACCTGTCTATAATCCCTGGATTCAGAACCTGTTCCTTCATATAGCTTTCCCACTATAGATGTCAGGCTTACCTGTCTATAATCCCTGGATTCAGAACGTGTTCCTTCATATAGCTTTCCCACTATAGATGTCAGGCTTACCTGTCTATAATCCCCAGACTCAGAACCTGTTCCTTCATATAGCTTTCACACTATAGATGTCAGGTTTACCGCTCTATAATCCCCAGACTCAGAACCGGTTTCTTCATATAGCTTTCCCACTATAGATGTCAGGCTTACCTGTCTATAATCCCCAGACTCAGAACCTGTCCCTTCATATAGCTTTCCCACTATACATGTCAGGCTTACCGGTCTATAGACTCAGAACCTGTTCCTTCATATAGCTTTCCCACTATATATGTCAGGTTTACCGGTCTATAATCCCAGGACTCAGAACCTGTTTCATCATATAGCTTTCCCACTATAGATGTCAGGTTTACCGGTCTATAATCCCCAGACTCAGAACCTGTTTCTTCATATAGCTTTTACCAGTCTATAATCCCCAGACTCAGAACCTGTTCCTTCATATAGCTTTCCCACTATACATGTCAGGCTTACCGGTCTGTAATCCCAGGACTCAGAACCTGTTCCTTCATATAGCTTTCCCACTATACATGTCAGGTTTACCGGTCTATAATCCCTGGATTCAGAACCTGTTCCTTCATATAGCTTTCCCACTATAGATGTCAGGCTTTTACCAGTCTATAATCCCCAGACTCAGAACCTGTTCCTTCATATAGCTTTCCCACTATAGATGTCAGGCTTTTACCAGTCTATAATCCCAGGACTCAGAACCTGTTCCTTCATATAGCTTTCCCACTATACATGTCAGGCTTACCGGTCTATAATCTCTGGATTCAGAACCTGTTCCTTCATATAGCTTTCCCACTATAGATGTCAGGCTTACCGGTCTATAATCCCCAGACTCAGAACCTGTTCCTTCATATAGCTTTCCCACTATAGATGTCAGGTTTACCAGTCTATAATCCCAGGACTCAGAACCTGTTTCTTCATATAGCTTTCCCACTATAGATGTCAGGTTTACCGGTCTATAATCCCCAGACTCAGAACCTGTTTCTTCATATAGCTTTTACCAGTCTATAATCCCCAGACTCAGAACCTGTTCCTTCATATAGCTTTCCCACTATACATGTCAGGCTTACCGGTCTATAGACTCAGAATCTGTTCCTTCATATAGCTTTCCCACTATATATGTCAGGTTTACCGGTCTATAATCCCTGGATTCAGAACCTGTTCCTTCATATAGCTTTCCCACTATAGATGTCAGGCTTTTACCAGTCTATAATCCCCAGACTCAGAACCTGTTCCTTCATATAGCTTTCCCACTATAGATGTCAGGCTTTTACCAGTCTATAATCCCAGGACTCAGAACCTGTTCCTTCATATAGCTTTCCCACTATACATGTCAGGCTTACCGGTCTATAATCTCTGGATTCAGAACCTGTTCCTTCATATAGCTTTCCCACTATAGATGTCAGGCTTACCGGTCTATAATCCCCAGACTCAGAACCTGTTCCTTCATATAGCTTTCCCACTATAGATGTCAGGTTTACCAGTCTATAATCCCAGGACTCAGAACCTGTTTCTTCATATAGCTTTCCCACTATAGATGTCAGGTTTACCGGTCTATAATCCCCAGACTCAGAACCTGTTTCTTCATATAGCTTTTACCAGTCTATAATCCCCAGACTCAGAACCTGTTCCTTCATATAGCTTTCCCACTATACATGTCAGGCTTACCGGTCTATAGACTCAGAACCTGTTCCTTCATATAGCTTTCCCACTATATATGTCAGGTTTACCGGTCTATAATCCCAGGACTCAGAACCTGTTTCTTCATATAGCTTTCCCACTATAGATGTCAGGTTTACCGGTCTATAATCCCCAGACTCAGAACCTGTTTCTTCATATAGCTTTTACCAGTCTATAATCCCCAGACTCAGAACCTGTTCCTTCATATAGCTTTCCCACTATACATGTCAGGCTTACCGGTCTGTAATCCCAGGACTCAGAACCTGTTCCTTCATATAGCTTTCCCACTATACATGTCAGGTTTACCGGTCTATAATCCCTGGATTCAGAACCTGTTCCTTCATATAGCTTTCCCACTATAGATGTCAGGCTTTTACCGGTCTATAATCCCAGGACTCAGAACCTGTTCCTTCATATAGCTTTCCCACTATAGATGTCAGGTTTACCGGTCTATAATCCCCAGACTCAGAACCTGTTTCTTCATATAGCTTTTACCAGTCTATAATCCCCAGACTCAGAACCTGTTCCTTCATATAGCTTTCCCACTATACATGTCAGGCTTACCGGTCTATAGACTCAGAACCTGTTCCTTCATATAGCTTTCCCACTATATATGTCAGGTTTACCGGTCTATAATCCCAGGACTCAGAACCTGTTTCTTCATATAGCTTTCCCACTATAGATGTCAGGTTTACCGGTCTATAATCCCCAGACTCAGAACCTGTTTCTTCATATAGCTTTTACCAGTCTATAATCCCCACTCAGAACCTGTTCCTTCATATAGCTTTCCCACTATACATGTCAGGCTTACCGGTCTGTAATCCCAGGACTCAGAACCTGTTTCTTCATATAGCTTTCCCACTATAGATGTCAGGTTTACCGGTCTATAATCCCCAGACTCAGAACCTGTTTCTTCATATAGCTTTTACCAGTCTATAATCCCCAGACTCAGAACCTGTTCCTTCATATAGCTTTCCCACTATACATGTCAGGCTTACCGGTCTGTAGACTCAGAACCTGTTCCTTCATATAGCTTTCCCACTATATATGTCAGGTTTACCGGTCTATAATCCCTGGATTCAGAACCTGTTCCTTCATATAGCTTTCCCACTATAGATGTCAGGCTTTTACCAGTCTATAATCCCCAGACTCAGAACCTGTTCCTTCATATAGCTTTCCCACTATAGATGTCAGGCTTTTACCAGTCTATAATCCCAGGACTCAGAACCTGTTCCTTCATATAGCTTTCCCACTATACATGTCAGGCTTACCGGTCTATAATCTCTGGATTCAGAACCTGTTCCTTCATATAGCTTTCCCACTATAGATGTCAGGCTTACCGGTCTATAATCCCCAGACTCAGAACCTGTTCCTTCATATAGCTTTCCCACTATAGATGTCAGGTTTACCAGTCTATAATCCCCAGACTCAGAACCTGTTTCTTCATATAGCTTTTACCAGTCTATAATCCCCAGACTCAGAACCTGTTCCTTCATATAGCTTTCCCACTATACATGTCAGGCTTACCGGTCTATAGACTCAGAACCTGTTCCTTCATATAGCTTTCCCACTATATATGTCAGGTTTACCGGTCTATAATCCCAGGACTCAGAACCTGTTTCTTCATATAGCTTTCCCACTATAGATGTCAGGTTTACCGGTCTATAATCCCCAGACTCAGAACCTGTTTCTTCATATAGCTTTTACCAGTCTATAATCCCCAGACTCAGAACCTGTTCCTTCATATAGCTTTCCCACTATACATGTCAGGCTTACCGGTCTGTAATCCCAGGACTCAGAACCTGTTCCTTCATATAGCTTTCCCACTATACATGTCAGGTTTACCGGTCTATAATCCCTGGATTCAGAACCTGTTCCTTCATATAGCTTTCCCACTATAGATGTCAGGCTTTTACCGGTCTATAATCCCAGGACTCAGAACCTGTTCCTTCATATAGCTTTCCCACTATAGATGTCAGGCTTACCTGTCTATAATCCCTGGATTCAGAACGTGTTCCTTCATATAGCTTTCCCACTATAGATGTCAGGCTTACCTGTCTATAATCCCCAGACTCAGAACCTGTCCCTTCATATAGCTTTCCCACTATACATGTCAGGCTTACCGGTCTATAGACTCAGAACCTGTTCCTTCATATAGCTTTCCCACTATATATGTCAGGTTTACCGGTCTATAATCCCAGGACTCAGAACCTGTTTCATCATATAGCTTTCCCACTATAGATGTCAGGTTTACCGGTCTATAATCCCCAGACTCAGAACCTGTTTCTTCATATAGCTTTTACCAGTCTATAATCCGCAGACTCAGAACCTGTTTCTTCATATAGCTTTCCCACTATAGATGTCAGGTTTACCGGTCTATAATCCCCAGACTCAGAACCTGTTTCTTCATATAGCTTTTACCAGTCTATAATCCCCAGACTCAGAACCTGTTCCTTCATATAGCTTTCCCACTATACATGTCAGGTTTACCGGTCTATAATCCCTGGATTCAGAACCTGTTCCTTCATATAGCTTTCCCACTATAGATGTCAGGCTTTTACCAGTCTATAATCCCAGGACTCAGAACCTGTTCCTTCATATAGCTTTCCCACTATACATGTCAGGTTTACCGGTCTATAATCCCCAGACTCAGAACCTGTTTCTTCATATAGCTTTTACCAGTCTATAATCCCCAGACTCAGAACCTGTTCCTTCATATAGCTTTCCCACTATACATGTCAGGTTTACCGGTCTATAATCCCTGGATTCAGAACCTGTTCCTTCATATAGCTTTCCCACTATACATGTCAGGTTTACCGGTCTATAATCCCTGGATTCAGAACCTGTTCTTTCATATAGCTTTCCCACTATAGATGTCAGGCTTTTACCGGTCTATAATCCCAGGACTCAGAACCTGTTCCTTCATATAGCTTTCCCACTATAGATGTCAGGCTTTTACCAGTCTATAATCCCAGGACTCAGAACCTGTTCCTTCATATAGCTTTCCCACTATACATGTCAGGCTTACCGGTCTATAATCTCTGGATTCAGAACCTGTTCCTTCATATAGCTTTCCCACTATAGATGTCAGGCTTACCTGTCTATAATCCCTGGATTCAGAACCTGTTCCTTCATATAGCTTTCCCACTATAGATGTCAGGCTTACCTGTCTATAATCCCCAGACTCAGAACCTGTTCCTTCATATAGCTTTCCCACTATAGATGTCAGGTTTACCGCTCTATAATCCCCAGACTCAGAACCGGTTTCTTCATATAGCTTTCCCACTATAGATGTCAGGCTTTTACCGGTCTATAATCCCAGGACTCAGAACCTGTTCCTTCATATAGCTTTCCCACTATAGATGTCAGGCTTTTACCAGTCTATAATCCCCAGACTCAGAACCTGTTCCTTCATATAGCTTTCCCACTATAGATGTCAGGCTTTTACCAGTCTATAATCCCAGGACTCAGAACCTGTTCCTTCATATAGCTTTCCCACTATACATGTCAGGCTTACCGGTCTATAATCTCTGGATTCAGAACCTGTTCCTTCATATAGCTTTCCCACTATAGATGTCAGGCTTACCGGTCTATAATCCCCAGACTCAGAACCTGTTCCTTCATATAGCTTTCCCACTATAGATGTCAGGCTTACCTGTCTATAATCCCTGGATTCCGAACCTGTTCCTTCATATAGCTTTCCCACTATAGATGTCAGGCTTACCTGTCTATAATCCCTGGATTCAGAACGTGTTCCTTCATATAGCTTTCCCACTATAGATGTCAGGCTTACCTGTCTATAATCCCTGGATTCAGAACCTGTTCCTTCATATAGCTTTCCCACTATAGATGTCAGGTTTACCGCTCTATAATCCCCAGACTCAGAACCGGTTTCTTCATATAGCTTTCCCACTATAGATGTCGGGCTTACCTGTCTATAATCCCCAGACTCAGAACCTGTCCCTTCATATAGCTTTCCCACTATACATGTCAGGCTTACCGGTCTATAGACTCAGAACCTGTTCCTTCATATAGCTTTCCCACTATATATGTCAGGTTTACCGGTCTATAATCCCAGGACTCAGAACCTGTTTCTTCATATAGCTTTCCCACTATAGATGTCAGGTTTACCGGTCTATAATCCCCAGACTCAGAACCTGTTCCTTCAAATAGCTTTCCCACTATACATGTCAGGCTTACCGGTCTATAGACTCAGAACCTGTTCCTTCATATAGCTTTCCCACTATACATGTCAGGCTTACCGGTCTAAAATCCCCAGACTCAGAACCCCCATTTAAAAAAAAAAAACAGTATCTGGGGATAATCCCTTCATTAACCCCTTAGTGACTGGACTTAACATTTTTGAACTCTTGGTGACAGGCTATTTTAACACTTGATGCAGTGTTTGTTTAGCTGTCATTTAATGTGCCCACATATCATATAAAGTGTTACCAATATAAGAAGAACTTTAAGATACCAAATCATATAATTTACTATAAAAATTAAAAACCCAATTTTTAAAAAAAATTGACATGAAAAGTATTTTATACAATTCCAAAGCAGTACAAACAGCCCTGTCTATACAGTATTTAATATTTGTTCTGAGTTTAGAAATCTGCCATGTTTACTTGGAAGTTATAGATCAGCGGTGGCGAACCTATGGCACGCGTGTCACTACTAGCACGCCGAGCCCTCAGCTGTGGCACGTGGTCAGGTTCAGCTCTCACCGCTTATCTGCTCCGTTGCCCTGGAGGTGCAGACATCAGTGTAATAGATTGGCGCTGCCGGTCATCTGCTTCTTCTCCAGATGATTGGCGCATGCACGTTATGGGAAGCGTTCAAGTCGGAAAGTAATTAACCGTTTGCTTTCCGACTTGAACGCTTCTTCACATAACGCACATGCGCCAATCATCTGGAGAAGAAGCAGGTGACCGGCAGCGCCCGTCTATTACACTGATGCCTGCACCTCCAGGAGAACGGAGCAGATTACCGGTGAGAGCTGAGCCTGCATGTGTGTGCGAGTATGAGTACGAGTATGATAAGTGTGTGTGCGCGAGTACGAGTATGATAAGTGTGTGTGCGCGAGTACGAGTATGATAAGTGTGTGTGCGCGAGTACGAGTATGATAAGTGTCTGTATGAGTATAAGTGTGTGAGTATGAGTAAGTTTGTGTGTGTATGAGTGTGTGTTAGTATAAGCGTGTGTGTGTGTGTGTGAATATGAGTGTGTATGTTATGAACGTGTGTGTGTGTGTATGAGTATAGGCGTGTGCGAGTATGCGGTGTTGGCACTTTGTGGTCTGCAAATTTGTGTCGGTCAAAAATTGGGCACTCGGGACCAAAAACGTTCACCACCACTGTTAGACCAATAACCAAAGTGATGTGTTTATAGTTTCTGTTTCAAAACACCTTTTTTCCCAGTGACCTTTTGCCCCCAATCCTAGATCTAATGTAAGCTTGGTCATTTTGCTGGCTGCCTCTAGGGGCAGTCAAGCAACGGAAGAGATTTGTGATCACTCCTGACAGATACAAGGCGGCGCATGCTTCCTTCCTCTCCATGGAGTAAGGGGGGCTATATTTTGCCTCAACATGAAGGCATTACAGCACCGATGGTGATCATGTATCACATCCACCCTTATTTAACACAGTACATATAAACACACAAGTCCAGGGTGATCAACTTCACAAGCCCCTCCAGCTTGCACATCTGCTTCCATGAAGTTATATAAACACACGAGCCCAATATTCAAATAACAGATTATATTTTGCAAAGATCCAGAAAACAGGCAGAATTTTTTTTTTTTTTTAAACCCCAAGAAACGCAGTTTTTTTTCTTTTTCTTAAAAAATAAAGAATTTTACACAAGAAAAAAAATAATTAAAATATACATAATAGGGAAGTGGGGTCCGCAGGAAGGAAAAGCATAAAAAATGATAATAATTCCAGTTAGTTTCCCTGGTCCTGTGCCGGGGCTGTGCGGGGCGGTAAGGGGGACAGCAGCCGATCACGGGGGGCCTGGCTGTTTTTGTAGAAAGCATATATCGGTCGCTGAAAACCTGTGAATAGAAGATATTGAGCAGGTACTTTAACATTCTGATAAATGGAATTCTTTTTTGCAGACAGTTTATTAAGCTCTGTTTAATTGAAAGATTACACCAAGTGAAGATATGTTAACTAGAAATGATTTAATGAATAAATACAAATAGAGCTATACAGAGCAAAGATTCTAATCAACATGTCCACCCCCCCTGATAGAGCTATACAGAGCAAGGATTCTAAACAACATGTCCTCCCCCTGATAGAGCTATACAGAGCAAAGATTCTAAACAACATGTCCTCCCCCTGATAGAGCTATACAGAGCAAAGATTCTAAACAACATGTCCTCCCCCTGATAGAGCTATACAGAGCAAAGATTCTAAACAACATGTCCTCCCCCTGATAGAGCTATACAGAGCAACGATTCTAAACAACATGTCCTCCCCTGATAGAGCTATACAGAGCAAAGATTCTAAACAACATGTCCAGCTCTATCAACTATCTCTCTCTCCCTCTCTATCAACTCCACCAGAGTCATCACTGATTGCTTCCGAAGCTCTGACACACAGCAGCTCTATCAACTCCACCAGAGTCATCACTGATTGCTTCCGAAGCTCTGGCACACAGCAGCTCTATCAACTCTCTCTCTCTCTCTATCAACTCCACCAGAGTCATCACTGATTGCTTCCGAAGCTCTGGCACACAGCAGCTCTTTAATAGAGAACTCCCACAACACGTCCCATTACAGAGGCAAAGATTTAACCATAATATCAGGAAGGATTACTGTACGAAGAGGGTAGTGGGTGCATGGAATAGTTTTCCAGTAGAAGTGGTAGAGGTTAATACAGTGAGGGAGTTTAAGCATGCGTGGGATAGGTATAAGGCTATCCTAGATATAAGATAAGGCCAGGGACGAATGAATGTATTACATTACTGAGAGGGTAGTGGATGTATGGAATAGTCTTCCAGTAGAAGTGGTAGAGGTTAATACAGTGAAGGAGTTTAAGCATGCATGGGATAGGTATAAGGCTATCCTAGATATAAGATAAGGTCAGGGACTAATGAATGTATTACATTACTGAGAGGGTAGTGGATGTATGGAATAGTCTTCCAGTAGAAGTGGTAGAGGTTAATACAGTGAAGGAGTTTAAGCATGCGTGGGATAGGTATAAGGCTATCCTAGATATAAGATAAGGTCAGGGACTAATGAATGTATTACATTACTGAGAGGGTAGTGGATGTATGGAATAGTCTTCCAGTAGAAGTGGTAGAGGTTAATACAGTGAAGGAGTTTAAGCATGCATGGGATAGGTATAAGGCTATCCTAGATATAAGATAAGGTCAGGGACTAATGAATGTATTACATTACTGAGAGGGTAGTGGATGTATGGAATAGTCTTCCAGTAGAAGTGGTAGAGGTTAATACAGTGAAGGAGTTTAAGCATGCATGGGATAGGTATAAGGCTATCCTAGATATAAGATAAGGTCAGGGATCAGTGTAGATCAGACCTGGGCATCTTACGGCCCGCGGGCCACATCCGGCCCTTTGTGCCCGCGTGAGGCAGGGCCGATCCTGGGCGGGTGCACCGCGCCCAGGCGCAAGGGAGGAGGGGCGCTGTAGCAGGGAGCTCTCTCCCTGCCATCCTCCTCCTTGTTAATCCAAGCACAGCGCGACGGGTGTAAGCTCCGCCCCCGTCGCGCTGTGCTTGGATTAACAAGGAGGATTAGGTAATAACAGTTGGGGGTTAAAATAAAATAAGAAAGGAAGTGTCTGTGGAAGTGTGTGTGAATGTGTATAAGTGTGTATGTGTGTATCAATGTGTATAACTGTGTGTGTTACTGTCTGTGTAAGTGTATGTACATGAGTGTCTGTGCAAGTGTATCCTGTGTTTAAAGGTGGCTGTGTGTGTCTGTGAGGGTGACTAAGTGTGTAACTGTGTGTGTTTATGTATGACTGTGTGTACAAGAGACCAGCATGGGGAACAGAAAGATAGAGATGGAAAAATATATAAGGGATGAGGGGAGAGACAGACATGGAGCATGAGTGGCGAGAGAGAGACAGACATGGAGCATGAGTGGCGAGAGAGAGACAGACATGGAGCATGAGTGGCGAGAGAGAGAGAGAGAGAGAGAGACAGACATGAGGGAAGGGGAGAGACAGATATTGAGCAAAATTTAATTGAAATATTGTCGATGTGGCCCTCCAGTAGTGCTCGGGTTGCTCATGCGGCCCCCGGTAAAATTTAATTGCCCACCCCTGGTGTAGATGGTTCATGATGATGTAAGACAGTTGTGAGCTCTCTATGGAGGGCCACTGACTAGTTCATCTTTTCCCTGAGCTACTGATGTCAAGGTGTGCTGGATCAAATACCAGGAAAAAGATTGCAAACCACACAGAAAAAAAATAACCAATAAATGCAGATTATATGCCCACTTTATTCTGCATTCATTCCCTCTAAAACCTGTAAATAAAGTTACTCTCCAGTCACATTAAACCTCATTTCAAGCAAATATTTTATCATTCAGCTTCAACTACAGAGAACTCGCCGATCATATGACCTGTCCAACTGTTCTCCTAGCAGGAGAAACTCAGACCCTGCACAATGTATAGTATAATATATAGAAGAGCTCAGCTGGCCATGGATAATGCAGAGTTACATCTTTACACACTGTCACTTTATAACAATGCATTATACAGGGCCAACTCTGTTCTTCTAGCAGGAGAAACTCACCAGACCATGCACAATGTATAGAAGAATATATAGAAGAGCTCAGCTGGCCATGGATAATGCAGAGTTACATCTTTACACACTGTCACTTTATAACAATACATTATACAGGACCAACTCTGTTCTTCTAGCAGGAGAAACTCACCAGACCCAGCACCATGTATAGAAGAATATATAGAAGAGCTCAGCTGGCCATGGATAATGCAGAGTTACATCTTTACACACTGTCACTTTATAACAATGCATTATACAGGGCCAACTCTGTTCTTCTAGCAGGAGAAACTCACCAGACCCAGCACCATGTATAGAAGAATATATAGAAGAGCTCAGCTGGCCATGGATAATGCAGAGTTACATCTTTACACACTGTCACTTTATAACAATGCATTATACAGGGCCAACTCTGTTCTTCTAGCAGGAGAAACTCACCAGACCCTGCACAATGTATAGAAGAGCTCAGCTGGCCATGGATAATGCAGAGTTACATCTTTACACACTGTCACTTTATAACAATGCATTATACAGGGCCAACTCTGTTCTTCTAGCAGGAGAAACTCACCAGACCCTGCACAATGTATAGAAGAGCTCAGCTGGCCATGGATAATGCAGAGTTACATCTTTACACACTGTCACTTTATAACAATGCATTATACAGGGCCAACTCTGTTCTTCTAGCAGGAGAAACTCACCAGACCCAGCACCATGTATAGAAGAATATATAGAAGAGCTCAGCTGGCCATGGATAATGCAGAGTTACATCTTTACACACTGTCACTTTATAACAATGCATTATACAGGGCCAACTCTGTTCTTCTAGCAGGAGAAACTCACCAGACCCTGCACAATGTATAGAAGAGCTCAGCTGGCCATGGATAATGCAGAGTTACATCTTTACACACTGTCACTTTATAACAATGCATTATACAGGGCCAACTCTGTTCTTCTAGCAGGAGAAACTCACCAGACCCTGCACAATGTATAGAAGAGCTCAGCTGGCCATGGATAATGCAGAGTTACATCTTTACACACTGTCACTATATAACAATGCATTATACAGGGCCAACTCTGTTCTTCTAGCAGGAGAAACTCACCAGACCCAGCACCATGTATAGAATATATAGAAGAGCTCAGCTGGCCATGGATAATGCAGAGTTACATCTTTACACACTGCCACTTTATAACAATGCATTATACAGGACCAACTCTGTTCTTCTAGCAGGAGAAACTCACCAGACCCTGCACAATGTATAGAAGAATATATAGAAGAGCTCAGCTGGCCATGGATAATGCAGAGTTACATCTTTACACACTGTCACTTTATAACAATGCATTATACAGGGCCAACTCTGTTCTTCTAGCAGGAGAAACTCACCAGACCCAGCACCATGTATAGAATATATAGAAGAGCTCAGCTGGCCATGGATAATGCAGAGTTACATCTTTACACACTGTCACTTTATAACAATGCATTATACAGGGCAACTCTGTTCTTCTAGCAGGAGAAACTCACCAGACCCTGCACAATGTATAGAGAAATATACAGAATAGCTCAGCTGGCCATGGATAATGTACAGATACATCAATCACATGAAATGTATTGATGAAAAGAGGGAATTGACAAGTAAGGTGCAAACTGAAGGCCAAAGTAGCGTAGTTGGAAAATGTTCCTATTCAGCTATACTTCAAACTCTGCTATTTTGGCCATAAGATTGCAGTTCCCTTGTCAATGCCCTTTCCCTGCTGGGCATACTGGGGTCATGCAGTGGCATGTACTCACCTTTAGACTGGGATTGTGGGGTATCGATGAGTTCGTAGCTGGAGAATCCGACCTCCGGAGACATGAGGTACGTGGTGAAGTGGTCTGGCTTGAAGGAGATTTTACAGAAGTTCTTATAGATGGATTCCTGGAAAAGAAGCTCATCATTATTACACGAGGTGGTCTCACGCCCGATACAGGGAACTCAGTTGGGGCAAGGGGGGGGGGGGGGGGGGGAGTTTAAAGGAAAAGTGGAAATGTTTTAACCCTGGTTTCCTTCCTCCAAATAAACCTGCCATTTAGCTTTTGGCTCAGCTCAGATGCAGGACTGGTGTTGGGGGTCTGAATGTCTGCTAGAGCCGACAGACCCCCTCGTTACATGGGATCAGCAGAGAGACAGGCCTGACCGGGGTGCCCACTTCCCAGGGAGGTTTAGGGTCTGTTTAACATACTCCCCCCCACATGCCGACTCCCCCCTTTACAGCACACATTGAATAGCTGTAAATGTGGCGTAATGAAGCTATGGAGCGATCTGACCCCCAAACAGACTCCCAAACAGACCCCCAAAAGACTACCCACTCAGACTTTCCTAAAGAAAGGACAAAACACACACAGGGAATTTCAAAACTAAGGCCAAAGTAGCAGAGTTTCTAGCTCAGCTATTTTGGCCTTAAGAAGAGATCTGTCTAAACTGTGACCATAGAAATCTAGATGGGACAGGACAGCCCACCCACGAGGTGCATATCAAGTCACAAGGTGATGTCCCCTTTACTCACCGTCAGTTTCTTCCTCTTCCCGTAAGACGACCAGGGCTGTGGTTCCAGGAAGAGTACCCCGCCGGGATTGAGATGCCGGTACAGTCTCCTAAACATGCGTTTCAGCCCCTCGTCCCCCCAGTTCAGATGCACCCACTTGGTGATGCTGAAGCAGAGGATGACATCATACTCCGCCTGCTGGACTTCCACCAACTCATCCCGGTCCAAGACGTAGTTACCCTGTGGGGGAGAAAGAGCCGAATTTTATAACGTGGCAGATACTCTGGACAGTACATGTCAGCTCATCCTGTGACCGGCAGCTGCCGTGCTCAGAGAGTAAACACGCGTGTTTCTGTAAGGAGGACTGGACACCGTTGTGTTTAAACTCTTCATTTCTATGAGGAAGTAAGTGTTAAACAGGGTCTCTTTACAGATACACGCATGTCTACACTTAGCACTGCCTCAGTGCGGAGGCAGAGCAGGTCTGCAAGTGCAGAGAGAGATCCTCGTTTTCAAAGCGGATCAACAGGTGGGGCCTAGTGAAAGTCCCCACTACTGAAACCCACTGAAGACGAGGGTCTCTCTCTGAGCTAGCAGACACAGCCCCCGACCAGACCGGGCTGCACGCTTCTCAGGGAAGCAGAATAAACGGGCCTGTACATTAGAAGTACCTGCCAGTTATCCTCACACTAGGAACGCCCAATATTTAAGGTGTTTTAAAAGCCAGGAGGTTTAGTGGCCGTTTAAACAAGGCAGACAAGCGAGCCAAGAGAGGTTTAACAGATGGGTGGAAGATAGAGACCTCCCGAATTAGGAAGCAATGTACCCAGGTGAACAGGGAGGAACCGGGCCAAACAAGAACACATTGAGAGGACGAGGCCCATCTGATGCTTACCTGTACGAACACTATGTTGTGCGGGAAGTCTGTCATCTTCTTATCCTCCTCTGTCCCTTCTGGTGGGAGGCTGGGGGCCGCGATGGGACCCCTCGTAGCCGCCAGGGCTGCAGGAAAAGCTCCAGCGGTCTTGGCGTTCTCCGACACGTAATGCCGTATGTTTTGCCTTGCGGCGCGTACCAGGGATCTATCAATGTCCAACCCTACCACGCGGGAAGCTCCCATGTTTTGTGCGACGCACAGTGTCAAGTGTCCCACATTGCATCCAATGTCCAGCACGGCCTTACCCCGGAACCACTCGGGCCTCAGCACCTGTAATCGGGCATCCTCAGTATGGCACGGGTTACGGTAGCCATAGTACTGGCAGTAGTTACCATATTGGAAGCGGCTTTTGGTCTTGGAAGCACACTGGGGTTTGGCGCATTGTACTCTAGAAGTCACTCCGGTCACCACACTCTTGATCCTCTCGGGGCTTCCCGTCTTCCCTTCCGACTTACTCGAAGTCCTCCTGCGTTTTCGATGTCGAGATCCCGGACCAACCGTAGTAACAGGTGGCGGTGCAGCACCTTCGTTCTCCAAAGCCGGCAAAGGCACCACCTCGTCCCGGCAATTAATGGTTGTGTTGAGTTCATATGGCCGCGGCTCCTCGGGGGCGGGCTCTGTCTCTTGTCCCAGCCCGCAAACAGCTTTAACAGGGGCTTCGTTAGTTGGGTGGTGTCTATGCCGGTGCCTTTTCCGGCCACTCTTTAAAGGAGAGAGCAGGAGCTCCACGTCACCTGAAGCAGCGTTCAGACTCAGCGGGTCCGTGATGTCTTTGGGGATAAGAATCTCTACTGGATCTCTGTTCCTGGATGGAAGAGGAGAGGACTTGGGGGTCTCGGCATTGAGGGCACGGTTGACTTCGTCGTCCAGCAGACTGTTAAGGTTGAGCGGGTCAAAGATATTCCCGCCCAGAAGAAATTTGGAGGGCAGGACGGGGTCGCAGTCGGAGTTAACCCGCCGTCGCCTCTTAAAGGGGGCCGGATGCTTGAAACCAATGTTGAAGCTGTTCCTCCTTTTCCCTTGGAAGCCATTTCGAGGGGCCCGGGGCAAGGCTTGCTGCTCCAGTTCCTCCTTCACGGCAGCTTTGGGTGGGGGTTCTTCTTGAGGGGCAGGTGGGATAATGGGGGCCAGGAAAGTGGTCTCCTCCAGGTTATCAGCAGTCACGGGGGGCTGCATCGTCTCCGTAGAGGACATCTCTAACAATACCTGCATGAGTGCATTGGATTGGAGCCAGCGGCGGAGTTAAACTGGGCCAGGGGGACCCCAAAAAGTCAGCAAACCTCCTCTCCTGGTCCCACTCGGCTTCCGATGAAATAATTTGTACGGGGCTCCCTAAATAAAAACACCCACAGCGGCCATAGAGGAAAAAAAAGACCCTCCAGGAGGGGGTCACCAGCCGGGGGGGGTCACCAGCCGGGGGGGCGTCACTGACCAAGTCCAGGAAGTCACCTCACAACTCCCAACACTTTGGGGGGCTCCCAGCACTGCCCCCTAACGGCAGGTTGTCTGACAAGCTCCGCCCTCTGACACTTCAGGCTCCTCCTCCTGCTGACACGCCCACTTCGGATGTCCCCTTCCTGGTGCCGTTAAAGGGGCGTGGCCTGTGGGAGAGAGAGATTGAAAGGCGTTAATCATGTGTGAGGAGAGCGGCGGCGGCCATGGAAAGTTATTATTAACCCGCCCCCTCCAGCGGCCACTGACTGATCCCCGCCTCCCCTGCCGCGTCACACCACGCATGCGCCCCCTGGCCCCGCCCTCTCCTCCCAGCGCACCTGTGAGACGAACCGAGAGTGTACGAATCTGTGTGTGACTTCACGGAGCGCGCGCCTTTATATAGCCACCTGGCGCTCCGCCCACCGTCCTGCCTCCTCCCCCTCCGCCACGCCCCCTGACCAAGCAAACAGAGGTCATGTGATGTGCATGGAAGCCTAGCTGCAGCCAATCACGGCGTGCCTAGAGGTGGACCAAGTACCTGCTGGACAACCAATTGCGGGCGCCGATAGTTTTATAGGTGTTCAACAATTTCGCCTGTGTCGCCGGAAGGGAACCCCGCGAACAGGAGCAGGTCATTAGTCCTCTGTTATGTCAAATACGTCTCCTTCACCAAGATACATAATAACTAACTAGTAACACTCTATCTTCGAGTAAAAACGGCCAATAAATCACGAAGCAGCGACAGGCATCTCAGCGGACAGCTATATCGGGTCTTCACTGGGGTTTCTGTAGCCGTGGAGGCTGCCGGGGGTTGTAGTTGCCAGACCCCGCCCTCCCTCTTTGAGTTGTGGTGTCGTCGTTGCCTTTTCTGTGCCTCCGTGAGGGGAATTAAAATGGCGGCGGAGGCCCATGTACTAAGCATATGGCGCCTTCATGCATCGTGTGGAGCCCCCCTGACCATCTCTAGTGCCATGCAGGCTCCACATGACTCCTTGGCCGCAGAGCTGACACACTGCCAGAGGCACGGTGCACTGGGCAGGCTGCACTAGTAGTGGGAGCAGGGATTCGTCTCCCAGCGCAGTTACTGTAAACATCGTGTGGCCTGTAATGCAGCAGCCATGTAGGGCTAATAACAGTGCCTGTCCTGATAATACTGCACACAGTGCCTGTCCTGATAATACTGCACACAGTGCCTGTCCTGATATAATACTGCACACAGTGCCTGTCCTGATAATAATACTGCACACAGTGCCTGTCCTGATAATAATACTGCACACAGTGCCTGTCCTGATATAATACTGCACACAGTGCCTGTCCTGATATAATACTGCAAGCAGTGCCTGTCCTGATAATACTGCACACAGTGCCTGTCCTGATATAATACTGCACACAGTGCCTGTCCTGATATAATACTGCACACAGTGCCTGTCCTGATATAATACTGCACACAGTGCCTGTCCTGATAATACTGCACACAGTGCCTGTCCTGATATAATACTGCACACAGTGCCTGTCCTGATATAATACTGCACACAGTGCCTGTCCTGATAATACTGCACACAGTGCCTGTCCTGATAATACTGCACACAGTGCCTGTCCTGATAATACTGCACACAGTGCCTGTCCTGATATAATACTGCACACAGTGCCTGTCCTGATAATACTGCACACCGTGCCTGTCCTGATAATAATACTGCACACAGTGCCTGTCCTGATAATACTGCACACAGTGCCTGTCCTGATATAATACTGCACACAGTGCCTGTCCTGATAATACTGCACACAGTGCCTGTCCTGATATAATACTACACACAGTGCCTGTCCTGATATAATACTGCACACAGTGCCTGTCCTGATAATACTGCACACAGTGCCTGTCCTGATAATACTGCACACAGTGCCTGTCCTGATAATACTGCACACAGTGCCTGTCCTGATAATACTGCACACAGTGCCTGTCCTGATATAATACTGCACACAGTGCCTGTCCTGATAATACTGCACACAGTGCCTGTCCTGATAATACTGCACACAGTGCCTGTCCTGATATAATACTGCACACAGTGCCTGTCCTGATAATACTGCACACAGTGCCTGTCCTGATAATACTGCACACAGTGCCTGTCCTGATATAATACTGCACACAGTGCCTGTCCTGATATAATACTGCACACAGTGCCTGTCCTGATAATACTGCACACAGTGCCTGTCCTGATATAATACTGCACACAGTGCCTGTCCTGATAATACTGCACACAGTGCCTGTCCTGATATAATACTGCACACAGTGCCTGTCCTGATAATACTGCACACAGTGCCTGTCCTGATATAATACTGCACACAGTGCCTGTCCTGATATAATACTGCACACAGTGCCTGTCCTGATAATACTGCACACAGTGCCTGTCCTGATATAATACTGCACACAGTGCCTGTCCTGATAATACTGCACACAGTGCCTGTCCTGATATAATACTGCACACAGTGCCTGTCCTGATATAATACTGCACATAGTGCCTGTCCTGATAATACTGCACACAGTGCCTGTCCTGATATAATACTGCACACAGTGCCTGTCCTGATAATACTGCACACAGTGCCTGTCCTGATATAATACTGCACACAGTGCCTGTCCTGATAATACTGCACACAGTGCCTGTCCTGATATAATACTGCACACAGTGCCTGTCCTGATAATAATACTGCACACAGTGCCTGTCCTGATATAATACTGCACACAGTGCCTGTCCTGATAATACTGCACACAGTGCCTGTCCTGATATAATACTGCACACAGTGCCTGTCCTGATAATACTGCACACAGTGCCTGTCCTGATAATACTGCACACAGTGCCTGTCCTGATAATAATACTGCACACAGTGCCTGTCCTGATATAATACTGCACACAGTGCCTGTCCTGATAATACTGCACACAGTGCCTGTCCTGATAATACTGCACACAGTGCCTGTCCTGATATAATACTGCACACAGTGCCTGTCCTGATATAATACTGCACACAGTGCCTGTCCTGATAATACTGCACACAGTGCCTGTCCTGATATAATACTGCACACAGTGCCTGTCCTGATATAATACTGCACACAGTGCCTGTCCTGATATAATACTGCACACAGTGCCTGTCCTGATATAATACTGCACACAGTGCCTGTCCTGATAATACTGCACACAGTGCCTGTCCTGATATAATACTGCACACAGTGCCTGTCCTGATATAATACTGCACACAGTGCCTGTCCTGATATAATACTGCACACAGTGCCTGTCCTGATATAATACTGCACACAGTGCCTGTCCTGATATAATACTACACACAGTGCCTGTCCTGATATAATACTGCACACAGTGCCTGTCCTGATATAATACTGCACACAGTGCCTGTCCTGATATAATACTGCACACAGTGCCTGTCCTGATAATACTGCACACAGTGCCTGTCCTGATATAATACTGCACACAGTGCCTGTCCTGATATAATACTGCAAGCAGTGCCTGTCCTGATAATACTGCACGCAGTGCCTGTCCTGATATAATACTGCACACAGTGCCTGTCCTGATATAATACTGCACACAGTGCCTGTCCTGATATAATACTGCACATAGTGCCTGTCCTGATATAATACTGCACACAGTGCCTGTCCTGATATAATACTGCACACAGTGCCTGTCCTGATATAATACTGCACACAGTGCCTGTCCTGATATAATACTACACACAGTGCATGTCCTGATATAATACTGCAAGCAGTGCCTGTCCTGATAATACTGCACACAGTGCCTGTCCTGATATAATACTGCACACAGTGCCTGTCCTGATATAATACTACACACAGTGCATGTCCTGATATAATACTGCAAGCAGTGCCTGTCCTGATAATACTGCACACAGTGCCTGTCCTGATATAATACTGCACACAGTGCCTGTCCTGATATAATACTGCACACAGTGCCTGTCCTGATAATACTGCACACAGTGCCTGTCCTGATATAATACTGCACACAGTGCCTGTCCTGATAATACTGCACACAGTGCCTGTCCTGATATAATACTGCACACAGTGCCTGTCCTGATAATACTGCACACAGTGCCTGTCCTGATAATACTGCACACAGTGCCTGTCCTGATATAATACTGCACACAGTGCCTGTCCTGATATAATACTGCACATAGTGCCTGTCCTGATATAATACTGCACACAGTGCCTGTCCTGATATAATACTGCACACAGTGCCTGTCCTGATAATACTGCACACAGTGCCTGTCCTGATAATACTGCACACAGTGCCTGTCCTGATAATACTGCACACAGTGCCTGTCCTGATATAATACTGCACACAGTGCCTGTCCTGATAATACTGCACACAGTGCCTGTCCTGATAATACTGCACACAGTGCCTGTCCTGATATAATACTGCACACAGTGCCTGTCCTGATAATACTGCACACAGTGCCTGTCCTGATAATACTGCACACAGTGCCTGTCCTGATATAATACTGCACACAGTGCCTGTCCTGATATAATACTGCACATAGTGCCTGTCCTGATAATACTGCACACAGTGCCTGTCCTGATATAATACTGCACACAGTGCCTGTCCTGATAATACTGCACACAGTGCCTGTCCTGATATAATACTGCACACAGTGCCTGTCCTGATAATACTGCACACAGTGCCTGTCCTGATATAATACTGCACACAGTGCCTGTCCTGATATAATACTGCACACAGTGCCTGTCCTGATAATACTGCACACAGTGCCTGTCCTGATATAATACTGCACACAGTGCCTGTCCTGATAATACTGCACACAGTGCCTGTCCTGATATAATACTGCACACAGTGCCTGTCCTGATATAATACTGCACATAGTGCCTGTCCTGATAATACTGCACACAGTGCCTGTCCTGATATAATACTGCACACAGTGCCTGTCCTGATAATACTGCACACAGTGCCTGTCCTGATATAATACTGCACACAGTGCCTGTCCTGATAATACTGCACACAGTGCCTGTCCTGATATAATACTGCACACAGTGCCTGTCCTGATAATAATACTGCACACAGTGCCTGTCCTGATATAATACTGCACACAGTGCCTGTCCTGATAATACTGCACACAGTGCCTGTCCTGATATAATACTGCACACAGTGCCTGTCCTGATAATACTGCACACAGTGCCTGTCCTGATAATACTGCACACAGTGCCTGTCCTGATAATAATACTGCACACAGTGCCTGTCCTGATATAATACTGCACACAGTGCCTGTCCTGATAATACTGCACACAGTGCCTGTCCTGATAATACTGCACACAGTGCCTGTCCTGATATAATACTGCACACAGTGCCTGTCCTGATATAATACTGCACACAGTGCCTGTCCTGATAATACTGCACACAGTGCCTGTCCTGATATAATACTGCACACAGTGCCTGTCCTGATATAATACTGCACACAGTGCCTGTCCTGATATAATACTGCACACAGTGCCTGTCCTGATAATACTGCACACAGTGCCTGTCCTGATATAATACTGCACACAGTGCCTGTCCTGATATAATACGGCACACAGTGCCTGTCCTGATATAATACTGCACACAGTGCCTGTCCTGATATAATACTGCACACAGTGCCTGTCCTGATATAATACTACACACAGTGCCTGTCCTGATATAATACTGCACACAGTGCCTGTCCTGATATAATACTGCACACAGTGCCTGTCCTGATATAATACTGCACACAGTGCCTGTCCTGATAATACTGCACACAGTGCCTGTCCTGATATAATACTGCACACAGTGCCTGTCCTGATATAATACTGCAAGCAGTGCCTGTCCTGATAATACTGCACGCAGTGCCTGTCCTGATATAATACTGCACACAGTGCCTGTCCTGATATAATACTGCACACAGTGCCTGTCCTGATATAATACTGCACATAGTGCCTGTCCTGATATAATACTGCACACAGTGCCTGTCCTGATATAATACTGCACACAGTGCCTGTCCTGATATAATACTGCACACAGTGCCTGTCCTGATATAATACTACACACAGTGCATGTCCTGATATAATACTGCAAGCAGTGCCTGTCCTGATAATACTGCACACAGTGCCTGTCCTGATATAATACTGCACACAGTGCCTGTCCTGATATAATACTGCACACAGTGCCTGTCCTGATATAATACTACACACAGTGCATGTCCTGATATAATACTGCAAGCAGTGCCTGTCCTGATAATACTGCACACAGTGCCTGTCCTGATATAATACTGCACACAGTGCCTGTCCTGATATAATACTGCACACAGTGCCTGTCCTGATAATACTGCACACAGTGCCTGTCCTGATATAATACTGCACACAGTGCCTGTCCTGATAATACTGCACACAGTGCCTGTCCTGATATAATACTGCACACAGTGCCTGTCCTGATATAATACTGCACACAGTGCCTGTCCTGATAATACTGCACACAGTGCCTGTCCTGATATAATACTGCACACAGTGCCTGTCCTGATATAATACTGCACATAGTGCCTGTCCTGATATAATACTGCACACAGTGCCTGTCCTGATATAATACTGCACACAGTGCCTGTCCTGATATAATACTGCAAGCAGTGCCTGTCCTGATAATACTGCACACAGTGCCTGTCCTGATATAATACTGCACACAGTGCCTGTCCTGATAATACTGCACACAGTGCCTGTCCTGATATAATACTGCACACAGTGCCTGTCCTGATAATACTGCACACAGTGCCTGTCCTGATATAATACTGCACACAGTGCCTGTCCTGATAATACTGCACACAGTGCCTGTCCTGATATAATACTGCACACAGTGCCTGTCCTGATATAATACTGCACACAGTGCCTGTCCTGATAATACTGCACACAGTGCCTGTCCTGATATAATACTGCACACAGTGCCTGTCCTGATAATACTGCACACAGTGCCTGTCCTGATATAATACTGCACACAGTGCCTGTCCTGATAATACTGCACACAGTGCCTGTCCTGATATAATACTGCACACAGTGCCTGTCCTGATATAATACTGCACACAGTGCCTGTCCTGATAATACTGCACACAGTGCCTGTCCTGATATAATACTGCACACAGTGCCTGACCTGATAATACTGCACACAGTGCCTGTCCTGATATAATACTGCACACAGTGCCTGTCCTGATATAATACTGCACACAGTGCCTGTCCTGATATAATACTGCACACAGTGCCTGTCCTGATAATACTGCACACAGTGCATGTCCTGATAATACTGCACACAGTGCCTGTCCTGATAATACTGCACACAGTGCCTGTCCTGATATAATACTGCACACAGTGCCTGTCCTGATATAATACTGCACACAGTGCCTGTCCTGATAATACTGCACACAGTGCCTGTCCTGATAATAATACTGCACACAGTGCCTGTCCTGATATAATACTACACACAGTGCCTGTCCTGATATAATACTACACACAGTGCCTGTCCTGATATAATACTGCAAGCAGTGCCTGTCCTGATAATACTGCACACAGTGCCTGTCCTGATATAATACTGCACACAGTGCCTGTCCTGATATAATACTGCACACAGTGCCTGTCCTGATATAATACTACACACAGTGCCTGTCCTGATATAATACTGCACACAGTGCCTGTCCTGATATAATACTACACACAGTGCCTGTCCTGATATAATACTGCACACAGTGCCTGTCCTGATAATACTGCACACAGTGCCTGTCCTGATATAATACTACACACAGTGCCTGTCCTGATATAATACTGCACACAGTGCCTGTCCTGATATAATACTACACACAGTGCCTGTCCTGATATAATACTACACACAGTGCCTGCCTGATATAATACTGCACACAGTGCCTGTCCTGATAATAATACTGCACACAGTGCCTGTCCTGATAATAATACTGCACACAGTGCCTGTCCTGATATAATACTGCACACAGTGCCTGTCCTGATAATAATACTGCACACAGTGCCTGTCCTGATAATACTGCACACAGTGCCTGTCCTGATATAATACTACACACAGTGCCTGTCCTGATAATACTGCACACAGTGCCTGTCCTGATATAATACTGCAAGCAGTGCCTGTCCTGATAATAATACTGCAAGCAGTGCCTGTCCTGATATAATACTACACACAGTGCCTGTCCTGATAATACTGCACACAGTGCCTGTCCTGATATAATACTGCACACAGTGCCTGTCCTGATAATACTGCACACAGTGCCTGTCCTGATATAATACTGCAAGCAGTGCCTGTCCTGATAATAATACTGCACACAGTGCCTGTCCTGATATAATACTGCAAGCAGTGCCTGTCCTGATAATAATACTGCACACAGTGCCTGTCCTGATAATAATACTGCACACAGTGACTGTCCTGATAATAATACTGCACACAGTGCCTGTCCTGATATAATACTGCAAGCAGTGCCTGTCCTGATATAATACTGCAGACAGTGACTGTCCTGATAATAATACTGCAAGCAGTGCCTGTCCTGATATAATACTGCAAGCAGTGCCTGTCCTGATATAATACTGCACACAGTGACTGTCCTGATAATAATACTGCAAGCAGTGCCTGCCCTGATATAATACTTCAAGCAGTGCCTGCCCTGATAATAATACTGCACACAGTGCCTGTCCTGATAATAATACTGCAAGCAGTGCCTGTCCTGATATAATACTGCACACAGTGCCTGTCCTGATATAATACTGCACATAGTGCCTGTCCTGATAATACTGCACACAGTGCCTGTCCTGATATAATACTGCACACAGTGCCTGTCCTGATAATACTGCACACAGTGCCTGTCCTGATATAATACTGCACACAGTGCCTGTCCTGATAATACTGCACACAGTGCCTGTCCTGATATAATACTGCACACAGTGCCTGTCCTGATATAATACTGCACACAGTGCCTGTCCTGATAATACTGCACACAGTGCCTGTCCTGATATAATACTGCACACAGTGCCTGTCCTGATAATACTGCACACAGTGCCTGTCCTGATATAATACTGCACACAGTGCCTGTCCTGATAATACTGCACACAGTGCCTGTCCTGATATAATACTGCACACAGTGCCTGTCCTGATATAATACTGCACATAGTGCCTGTCCTGATAATACTGCACACAGTGCCTGTCCTTATATAATACTGCACACAGTGCCTGTCCTGATAATACTGCACACAGTGCCTGTCCTGATATAATACTGCACACAGTGCCTGTCCTGATAATACTGCACACAGTGCCTGTCCTGATATAATACTGCACACAGTGCCTGTCCTGATAATAATACTGCACACAGTGCCTGTCCTGATATAATACTGCACACAGTGCCTGTCCTGATAATACTGCACACAGTGCCTGTCCTGATAATACTGCACACAGTGCCTGTCCTGATAATACTGCACACAGTGCCTGTCCTGATAATAATACTGCACACAGTGCCTGTCCTGATATAATACTGCACACAGTGCCTGTCCTGATAATACTGCACACAGTGCCTGTCCTGATAATACTGCACACAGTGCCTGTCCTGATATAATACTGCACACAGTGCCTGTCCTGATATAATACTGCACACAGTGCCTGTCCTGATAATACTGCACACAGTGCCTGTCCTGATATAATACTGCACACAGTGCCTGTCCTGATATAATACTGCACACAGTGCCTGTCCTGATATAATACTGCACACAGTGCCTGTCCTGATATAATACTGCACACAGTGCCTGTCCTGATATAATACTGCACACAGTGCCTGTCCTGATAATACTGCACACAGTGCCTGTCCTGATATAATACTGCACACAGTGCCTGTCCTGATATAATACTGCACACAGTGCCTGTCCTGATATAATACTGCACACAGTGCCTGTCCTGATATAATACTGCACACAGTGCCTGTCCTGATATAATACTGCACACAGTGCCTGTCCTGATATAATACTGCACACAGTGCCTGTCCTGATATAATACTGCACACAGTGCCTGTCCTGATATAATACTGCACACAGTGCCTGTCCTGATAATACTGCACACAGTGCCTGTCCTGATATAATACTGCACACAGTGCCTGTCCTGATATAATACTGCACACAGTGCCTGTCCTGATATAATACTGCAAGCAGTGCCTGTCCTGATAATACTGCACGCAGTGCCTGTCCTGATATAATACTGCACACAGTGCCTGTCCTGATATAATACTGCACACAGTGCCTGTCCTGATATAATACTGCACACAGTGCCTGTCCTGATATAATACTGCACACAGTGCCTGTCCTGATATAATACTACACACAGTGCATGTCCTGATATAATACTGCAAGCAGTGCCTGTCCTGATAATACTGCACACAGTGCCTGTCCTGATATAATACTGCACACAGTGCCTGTCCTGATATAATACTGCACACAGTGCCTGTCCTGATATAATACTGCACACAGTGCCTGTCCTGATATAATACTGCACACAGTGCCTGTCCTGATATAATACTACACACAGTGCATGTCCTGATATAATACTGCAAGCAGTGCCTGTCCTGATAATACTGCACACAGTGCCTGTCCTGATATAATACTGCACACAGTGCCTGTCCTGATATAATACTGCACACAGTGCCTGTCCTGATAATACTGCACACAGTGCCTGTCCTGATATAATACTGCACACAGTGCCTGTCCTGATAATACTGCACACAGTGCCTGTCCTGATATAATACTGCACACAGTGCCTGTCCTGATAATACTGCACACAGTGCCTGTCCTGATAATACTGCACACAGTGCCTGTCCTGATATAATACTGCACACAGTGCCTGTCCTGATATAATACTGCACATAGTGCCTGTCCTGATATAATACTGCACACAGTGCCTGTCCTGATATAATACTGCACACAGTGCCTGTCCTGATATAATACTGCAAGCAGTGCCTGTCCTGATAATACTGCACACAGTGCCTGTCCTGATATAATACTGCACACAGTGCCTGTCCTGATAATACTGCACACAGTGCCTGTCCTGATATAATACTGCACACAGTGCCTGTCCTGATAATACTGCACACAGTGCCTGTCCTGATATAATACTGCACACAGTGCCTGTCCTGATAATACTGCACACAGTGCCTGTCCTGATATAATACTGCACACAGTGCCTGTCCTGATATAATACTGCACACAGTGCCTGTCCTGATAATACTGCACACAGTGCCTGTCCTGATATAATACTGCACACAGTGCCTGTCCTGATAATACTGCACACAGTGCCTGTCCTGATATAATACTGCACACAGTGCCTGTCCTGATAATACTGCACACAGTGCCTGTCCTGATATAATACTGCACACAGTGCCTGTCCTGATATAATACTGCACACAGTGCCTGTCCTGATAATACTGCACACAGTGCCTGTCCTGATATAATACTGCACACAGTGCCTGACCTGATAATACTGCACACAGTGCCTGTCCTGATATAATACTGCACACAGTGCCTGTCCTGATATAATACTGCACACAGTGCCTGTCCTGATATAATACTGCACACAGTGCCTGTCCTGATAATACTGCACACAGTGCATGTCCTGATAATACTGCACACAGTGCCTGTCCTGATAATACTGCACACAGTGCCTGTCCTGATATAATACTGCACACAGTGCCTGTCCTGATATAATACTACACACAGTGCCTGTCCTGATAATACTGCACACAGTGCCTGTCCTGATAATAATACTGCACACAGTGCCTGTCCTGATATAATACTACACACAGTGCCTGTCCTGATATAATACTACACACAGTGCCTGTCCTGATATAATACTGCAAGCAGTGCCTGTCCTGATAATACTGCACACAGTGCCTGTCCTGATATAATACTGCACACAGTGCCTGTCCTGATATAATACTGCACACAGTGCCTGTCCTGATATAATACTACACACAGTGCCTGTCCTGATATAATACTGCACACAGTGCCTGTCCTGATATAATACTACACACAGTGCCTGTCCTGATATAATACTGCACACAGTGCCTGTCCTGATAATACTGCACACAGTGCCTGTCCTGATATAATACTACACACAGTGCCTGTCCTGATATAATACTGCACACAGTGCCTGTCCTGATATAATACTACACACAGTGCCTGTCCTGATATAATACTACACACAGTGCCTGCCTGATATAATACTGCACACAGTGCCTGTCCTGATAATACTGCACACAGTGCCTGTCCTGATAATAATACTGCACACAGTGCCTGTCCTGATAATAATACTGCACACAGTGCCTGTCCTGATATAATACTGCACACAGTGCCTGTCCTGATAATAATACTGCACACAGTGCCTGTCCTGATAATACTGCACACAGTGCCTGTCCTGATATAATACTACACACAGTGCCTGTCCTGATAATACTGCACACAGTGCCTGTCCTGATATAATACTGCAAGCAGTGCCTGTCCTGATAATAATACTGCAAGCAGTGCCTGTCCTGATATAATACTACACACAGTGCCTGTCCTGATAATACTGCACACAGTGCCTGTCCTGATATAATACTGCACACAGTGCCTGTCCTGATAATACTGCACACAGTGCCTGTCCTGATATAATACTGCAAGCAGTGCCTGTCCTGATAATAATACTGCACACAGTGCCTGTCCTGATATAATACTGCAAGCAGTGCCTGTCCTGATAATAATACTGCACACAGTGCCTGTCCTGATAATAATACTGCACACAGTGACTGTCCTGATAATAATACTGCACACAGTGCCTGTCCTGATATAATACTGCAAGCAGTGCCTGTCCTGATATAATACTGCAGACAGTGACTGTCCTGATAATAATACTGCAAGCAGTGCCTGTCCTGATATAATACTGCAAGCAGTGCCTGTCCTGATAATACTGCACACAGTGCCTGTCCTGATATAATACTGCACACAGTGCCTGTCCTGATAATACTGCACACAGTGCCTGTCCTGATATAATACTGCAAGCAGTGCCTGTCCTGATAATAATACTGCACACAGTGCCTGTCCTGATATAATACTGCAAGCAGTGCCTGTCCTGATAATAATACTGCACACAGTGCCTGTCCTGATAATAATACTGCACACAGTGACTGTCCTGATAATAATACTGCACACAGTGCCTGTCCTGATATAATACTGCAAGCAGTGCCTGTCCTGATATAATACTGCAGACAGTGACTGTCCTGATAATAATACTGCAAGCAGTGCCTGTCCTGATATAATACTGCAAGCAGTGCCTGTCCTGATATAATACTGCACACAGTGACTGTCCTGATAATAATACTGCAAGCAGTGCCTGCCCTGATATAATACTTCAAGCAGTGCCTGCCCTGATAATAATACTGCACACAGTGCCTGTCCTGATAATAATACTGCAAGCAGTGCCTGTCCTGATAATAATACTGCACCCAGTGCCTATCCTGATAATAATACTGCATGCAGTGCCTGTCCTGATAATAATACTGCACACAGTGCCTGTCCTGATAATAATACTGCAAGCAGTGACTTTCCTGATAATAATACTGCACACAGTGACTGTCCTGATAATAATACTGCAAGCAGTGAGTGTCCTGATAATAATACTGCACACAGTGCCTGTCCTGATAATAATACTGCACACAGTGAGTGTCCTGATAATAATACTGCACACAGTGACTGTCCTGATAATAATACTGCACACAGTGACTGTCCTGATAATAATACTGCAAGCAGTGACTGTCCTGATAATAATACTGCACACAGTGACTGTCCTGATAATAATACTGCACACAGTGCCTGTCCTGATAATAATACTGCACGTAGTGACTGTCCTGATAATACTGCACACAGTGACTGTCCTGATAATAATACTGCACACAGTGTCTGTCCTGATAATAATACTGCAAGCAGTGCCTGTCCTGATAATAATACTGCACACAGTGCCTGTCCTGATAATAATAATGCAAGCAGTGGCTGTCCTGATAATAATACTGCACACAGTGACTGTCCTGATAATACTGCACACAGTGACTGTCCTGATAATAATACTGCACACAGTGTCTGTCCTGATAATAATACTGCAAGCAGTGCCTGTCCTGATAATAATACTGCACACAGTGCCTGTCCTGATAATAATAATGCAAGCAGTGGCTGTCCCGATAATAATAATAATGCAAGCAGTGACTGTCCTGATAATAATACTGCACACAGTGCCTGTCCTGATAATAATAATGCAAGCAGTGGCTGTCCCGATAATAATAATAATGCAAGCAGTGACTGTCCTGATAATAATACTGCACACAGTGTCTGTCCTGATAATAATACTGCACACAGTGCCTGTCCTGATATAATACTGCACACAGTGCCTGTCCTGATAATAATACTGCAAGCAGTGACTGTCCTGATAATAATAATAATGCAAGCAGTGACTGTCCCGATAATAATAATAATGCAAGCAGTGACTGTCCCGATAATAATAATAATGCAAGCAGTGACTGTCCTGATAATAATAATAATGCAAGCAGTGACTGTCCCGATAATAATAATAATGCAAGCAGTGACTGTCCCGATAATAATAATACTGCAAGCAGTGACTGTCCACATAATAATAATACTGCAAGCAGTGACTGTCCTGATAATAATAATAATGCAAGCAGTGACTGTCCCGATAATAATAATACTGCAAGCAGTGACTGTCCTGATAATAATAATAATGCAAGCAGTGACTGTCCCGATAATAATAATACTGCAAGCAGTGACTGTCCTAATAATAATAATACTGCAAGCAGTGACTGTCCTGATAATAATAATAATGCAAGCAGTGACTGTCCCGATAATAATAATAATGCAAGCAGTGACTGTCCTGATAATAATAATAATGCAAGCAGTGACTGTCCCGATAATAATAATACTGCAAGCAGTGACTGTCCTGATAATAATAATAATGCAAGCAGTGACTGTCCTGATAATAATAATACTGCAAGCAGTGACTGTCCAGATAATAATAATACTGCAAGAAGTGACTGTCCCGATAATAATAATAATGCAAGCAGTGACTGTCCCGATAATAATAATAATGCAAGCAGTGACTGTCCCAATAATAATAATGCAAGCAGTGAATGTCCTAATAATAATAATACTGCAAGCAGTGACTGTCCCGATAATAATAATACTGCAAGCAGTGACTGTCCCGATAATAATAATACTGCAAGCAGTGAATGTCCTGATAATAATAATAATGCAAGCAGTGACTGTCCCGATAATAATAATAATGCAAGCAGTGACTGTCCCGATAATAATAATACTGCAAGCAGTGACTGTCCCGATAATAATAATAATGCAAGCAGTGACTGTCCCGATAATAATAATAATGCAAGCAGTGACTGTCCTGATAATAATAATACTGCAAGCAGTGACTGTCCCGATAATAATAATACTGCAAGCAGTGACTGTCCCGATAATAATAATAATGCAAGCAGTGACTGTCCCGATAATAATAATACTGCAAGCAGTGACTGTCCCGATAATAATAATAATGCAAGCAGTGACTGTCCAGATAATAATAATACTGCAAGCAGTGACTGTCCTGATAATAATAATAATGCAAGCAGTGACTGTCCAGATAATAATAATACTGCAAGCAGTGACTGTCCTGATAATAATAATACTGCAAGCAGTGACTGTCCTGATAATAATAATAATGCAAGCAGTGACTGTCCCGATAATAATAATACTGCAAGCAGTGACTGTCCCGATAATAATAATACTGCAAGCAGTGACTGTCCTGATAATAATAATACTGCAAGCAGTGACTGTCCCGATAATAATAATAATGCAAGCAGTGACTGTCCAGATAATAATAATAATGCAAGCAGTGACTGTCCCGATAATAATAATACTGCAAGCAGTGACTGTCCTGATAATAATAATACTGCAAGCAGTGACTGTCCCGATAATAATAATACTGCAAGCAGTGACTGTCCCGATAATAATAATACTGCAAGCAGTGACTGTCCCGATAATAATAATACTGCAAGCAGTGACTGTCCTGATAATAATAATAATGCAAGCAGTGACTGTCCCGATAATAATAATAATGCAAGCAGTGACTGTCCTGATAATAATAATACTGCAAGCAGTGACTGTCCCGATAATAATAATAATGCAAGCAGTGACTGTCCTGATAATAATAATACTGCAAGCAGTGACTGTCCCGATAATAATAATACTGCAAGCAGTGACTGTCCCGATAATAATAATACTGCAAGCAGTGACTGTCCCGATAATAATAATAATGCAAGCAGTGACTGTCCCGATAATAATAATAATGCAAGCAGTGACTGTCCTGATAATAATAATACTGCAAGCAGTGACTGTCCTGATAATAATAATAATGCAAGCAGTGACTGTCCTGATAATAATACTGCAAGCAGTGACTGTCCTGATAATAATAATACTGCAAGCAGTGACTGTCCTGATAATAATAATAATGCAAGCAGTGACTGTCCCGATAATAATAATACTGCAAGCAGTGACTGTCCTGATAATAATAATAATGCAAGCAGTGACTGTCCTGATAATAATAATAATGCAAGCAGTGACTGTCCCGATAATAATAATACTGCAAGCAGTGACTGTCCTGATAATAATAATACTGAAACAAGTGACTGTCCTGATAATAATAAAACTGCAAGCAGTGACTGTCCTGATAATAATAATAATGCAAGCAGGGACTGTCCCGATAATAATAATACTGCAAGCAGTGACTGTCCCGATAATAATAATACTGCAAGCAGTGACTGTCCTGATAATAATAATAATGCAAGCAGTGACTGTCCTGATAATAATAATACTGCAAGCAGTGACTGTCCCGATAATAATAATAATGCAAGCAGTGACTGTCCTGATAATAATAATACTGCAAGCAGTGACTGTCCCTTGAAACTTCTTTAAACTGCATGCTTAAATCTCTGCCGTAATCCCTCTGTCTGTATACTGCATCTCTGCCGTAATCCCTCTGTCTGTATACTGCATCTCACCCGTAATCCCTCTGTCTGTATACTGCATCTCACCCGTAATCCCTCTGTCTGTATACTGCATCTCACCCGTAATCCCTCTGTCTGTATACTGCATCTCACCCGTAATCCCTCTGTCTGTATACTGCATCTCACCCGTAATCCCTCTGTCTGTATACTGCATCTCACCCGTAATCCCTCTGTCTGTATACTGCATCTCACCCGTAATCCCTCTGTCTGTATACTGCATCTCAGCCGTAATCCCTCTGTCTGTATACTGCATCTCAGCCGTAATCCCTCTGTCTGTATACTGCATCTCAGCCGTAATCCCTCTGTCTGTATACTGCATCTCACCCGTAATCCCTCTGTCTGTATACTGCATCTCAGCCGTAATCCCTCTGTCTGTATACTGCATCTCAGCCGTAATCCCTCTGTCTGTATACTGCATCTCAGCCGTAATCCCTCTGTCTGTATACTGCATCTCAGCCGTAATCCCTCTGTCTGTATACTGCATCTCAGCCGTAATCCCTCTGTCTGTATACTGCATCTCAGCCGTAATCCCTCTGTCTGTATACTGCATCTCAGCTGTAATCCCTCTGTCTGTATACTGCATCTCAGCCGTAATCCCTCTGTCTGTATACTGCATCTCAGCTGTAATCCCTCTGTCTGTATACTGCATCTCTGCCGTAATCCCTCTGTCTGTATACTGCATCTCTGCCGTAATCCCTCTGTCTGTATACTGCATCTCTGCCATAATCCCTCTGTCTGCATACTGCATCTCACCCGTAATCCCTCTGTCTGTATACTGCATCTCACCCGTAATCCCTCTGTCTGTATACTGCATCTCAGCCGTAATCCCTCTGTCTGTATACTGCATCTCAGCCGTAATCCCTCTGTCTGTATACTGCATCTCTGCCATAATCCCTCTGTCTGCATACTGCATCTCAGCCGTAATCCCTCTGTCTGTATACTGCATCTCTGCCGTGATCCCTCTGTCTGTATAATGCATCTCTGCCATAATCCCTCTGTATACTGCATCTCAGCCGTGATCCCTCTGTCTGTATACTGCATCTCAGCCGTGATCCCTCTGTCTGTATACTGCATCTCAGCCATAATCCCTCTGTCTGTATACTGCATCTCTGCCATAATCCCTCTGTCTGTATACTGCATCTCAGCTGTAATCCCTCTGTCTGTATACTGCATCTCAGCCGTAATCCCTCTGTCTGTATACTGCATCTCAGCTGTAATCCCTCTGTCTGTATACTGCATCTCTGCCGTAATCCCTCTGTCTGTATACTGCATCTCAGCCGTAATCCCTCTGTCTGTATACTGCATCTCAGCCGTAATCCCTCTGTCTGTATACTGCATCTCAGCCGTAATCCCTCTGTCTGTATACTGCATCTCAGCCGTAATCCCTCTGTCTGCATACTGCATCTCACCCATAATCCCTCTGTCTGCATACTGCATCTCACCCATAATCCCTCTGTCTGTATACTGCATCTCACCCGTAATCCCTCTGTCTGAATACTGCATCTCACCCGTAATCACTCTGTCTGAATACTGCATCTCTGCCATAATCCCTCTGTCTGCATACTGCATCTCACCCGTAATCCCTCTGTCTGTATACTGCATCTCAGCCGTGATCCCTCTGTCTGTATACTGCATCTCTGCCATAATCCCTCTGTCTGTATACTGCATCTCAGCCGTAATCCCTCTGTCTGTATACTGCATCTCTGCCATAATCCCTCTGTCTGTATACTGCATCTCTGCCATAATCCCTCTGTCTGCATACTGCATCTCACCCGTAATCCCTCTGTCTGTATACTGCATCTCAGCCGTAATCCCTCTGTCTGTATACTGCATCTCAGCCGTAATCCCTCTGTCTGTATACTGCATCTCAGCCGTAATCCCTCTGTCTGTATACTGCATCTCAGCCGTAATCCCTCTGTCTGTATACTGCATCTCAGCCGTAATCCCTCTGTCTGTATACTGCATCTCAGCCGTAATCCCTCTGTCTGTATACTGCATCTCACCCGTAATCCCTCTGTCTGTATACTGCATCTCTGCCGTAATCCCTCTGTCTGTATACTGCATCTCAGCCGTAATCCCTCTGTCTGTATACTGCATCTCAGCCGTAATCCCTCTGTCTGTATACTGCATCTCAGCCGTAATCCCTCTGTCTGTATACTGCATCTCACCCGTAATCCCTCTGTCTGTATACTGCATCTCAGCCGTAATCCCTCTGTCTGTATACTGCATCTCAGCCGTAATCCCTCTGTCTGTATACTGCATCTCAGCCGTAATCCCTCTGTCTGTATACTGCATCTCAGCTGTAATCCCTCTGTCTGTATACTGCATCTCAGCCGTAATCCCTCTGTCTGTATACTGCATCTCAGCCGTAATCCCTCTGTCTGTATACTGCATCTCAGCCGTAATCCCTCTGTCTGTATACTGCATCTCTGCCATAATCCCTTTGTCTGTATACTGCATCTCTGCCATAATCCCTCTGTCTGTATACTGCATCTCTGCCATAATCCCTCTGTCTGTATACTGCATCTCACCCGTAATCCCTCTGTCTGTATACTGCATCTCAGCCGTAATCCCTCTGTCTGTATACTGCATCTCAGCCGTAATCCCTCTGTCTGTATACTGCATCTCAGCCGTAATCCCTCTGTCTGTATACTGCATCTCAGCCGTAATCCCTCTGTCTGTATACTGCATCTCTGCCGTAATCCCTCTGTCTGTATACTGCATCTCAGCTGTAATCCCTCTGTCTGTATACTGCATCTCAGCCGTAATCCCTCTGTCTGTATACTGCATCTCAGCTGTAATCCCTCTGTCTGTATACTGCATCTCAGCCGTAATCCCTCTGTCTGTATACTGCATCTCAGCCGTAATCCCTCTGTCTGTATACTGCATCTCAGCTGTAATCCCTCTGTCTGTATACTGCATCTCAGCCGTAATCCCTCTGTCTGTATACTGCATCTCACCCGTAATCCCTCTGTCTGTATACTGCATCTCTGCCATAATCCCTCTGTCTGTATACTGCATCTCTGCCATAATCCCTCTGTATACTGCATCTCAGCCGTGATCCCTCTGTCTGCATACTGCATCTCACCCGTAATCCCTCTGTCTGTATACTGCATCTCTGCCATAATCCCTCTGTCTGTATACTGCATCTCTGCCATAATCCCTCTGTCTGTATACTGCATCTCAGCCGTGATCCCTCTGTCTGCATACTGCATCTCACCCGTAATCCCTCTGTCTGTATACTGCATCTCAGCCGTGATCCCTCTGTCTGCATACTGCATCTCACCCGTAATCCCTCTGTCTGTATACTGCATCTCACCCGTAATCCCTCTGTCTGTATACTGCATCTCAGCCGTAATCCCTCTGTCTGTATACTGCATCTCTACCGTAATCCCTCTGTCTGTATACTGCATCTCACCCGTAATCCCTCTGTCTGTATACTGCATCTCACCCGTAATCCCTCTGTCTGTATACTGCATCTCACCCGTAATCCCTCTGTCTGTATACTGCATCTCACCCGTAATCCCTCTGTCTGTATACTGCATCTCACCCGTAATCCCTCTGTCTGTATACTGCATCTCAGCTGTAATCCCTCTGTCTGTATACTGCATCTCTGCCATAATCCCTCTGTCTGTATACTGCATCTCTGCCATAATCCCTCTGTCTGTATACTGCATCTCACCCGTAATCCCTCTGTCTGTATACTGCATCTCACCCGTAATCCCTCTGTCTGTATACTGCATCTCACCCGTAATCCCTCTGTCTGTATACTGCATCTCACCCGTAATCCCTCTGTCTGTATACTGCATCTCTGCCATAATCCCTCTGTCTGTATACTGCATCTCTGCCATAATCCCTCTGTATACTGCATCTCAGCCGTGATCCCTCTGTCTGCATACTGCATCTCACCCGTAATCCCTCTGTATACTGCATCTCACCCGTAATCCCTCTGTCTGTATACTGCATCTCAGCCATAATCCCTCTGTCTGTATACTGCATCTCTGCCATAATCCCTCTGTCTGCATACTGCATCTCAGCCGTAATCCCTCTGTCTGTATACTGCATCTCAGCCATAATCCCTCTGTCTGTATACTGCATCTCTGCCATAATCCCTCTGTCTGCATACTGCATCTCAGCCGTAATCCCTCTGTCTGTATACTGCATCTCACCCGTAATCCCTCTGTCTGTATACTGCATCTCTGCCATAATCCCTCTGTCTGTATACTGCATCTCAGCCGTAATCCCTCTGTCTGTATACTGCATCTCAGCCGTAATCACCTCTGTATACTGCATGTCAGCCGTAATCCCTCTGTCTGTATACTGCATCTCAGCCGTAATCACCTCTGTATACTGCATCTCAGCCGTAATCCCTCTGTCTGTATACTGCATCTCAGCCGTAATCCCTCTGTCTGTATACTGCATCTCAGCCGTAATCCCTCTGTCTGTATACTGCATCTCACCCGTAATCCCTCTGTCTGTATACTGCATCTCACCCGTAATCCCTCTGTCTGTATACTGCATCTCAGCCGTAATCCCTCTGTCTGAATACTGCATCTCTGCCGTAATCCCTATGTCTGGATACTGCATCTCAGCCGTAATCCCTCTGTAAACTGCATCTCAGACGTAATCACTCTGTCTGTATACTGTATACTGATGATACGCTTGTAGTGTTTATATCTGTAATCTCTGTGATGATACGCTTGTAGTGTTTATATCTGTAATCTCTGTGATGATACGCTTGTAGTGTTTATATCTGTAATCTCTGTGATGATACGCTTGTAGTGTTTATGATATTCCTGTAATCTCTGTGATGATACGCTTGTAGTGTTTATGATATATCTGTAATCTCTGTGATGATACGCTTGTAGTGTTTATGATATTCCTGTAATCTCTGTGATGATACGCTTGTAGTGTTTATGATATTCCTGTAATCTCTGTGATGATGCGCTTGTAGGGTTTATGATATTCCTGTAATCTCTGTGATGATATGCTTGTAGTGTTTGTGATATATCTGTAATCTCTGTGATGATACGCTTGTAGTGTTTATGATATTCCTGTAATCTCTGTGATGATACGCTTGTAGTGTTTGTGATATATCTGTAATCTCTGTGATGATACACTTGTAGTGTTTGTGATATATCTGTAATCTCTGTGATGATACACTTGTAGTGTTTATGATATATCTGTAATCTCTGTGATGATACGCTTGTAGTGTTTGTGATATTCCTGTAATCTCTGTGATGATACGCTTGTAGTGTTTATGATATTCCTGTAATCTCTGTGATGATACGCTTGTAGTGTTTGTGATATATCTGTAATCTCTGTGATGATACGCTTGTAGTGTTTGTGATATATCTGTAATCTCTGTGATGATACGCTTGTAGTGTTTATGATATTCCTGTAATCTCTGTGATGATACGCTTGTAGTGTTTATGATATTCCTGTAATCTCTGTGATGATACGCTTGTAGTGTTTATGATATATCTGTAATCTCTGTGATGATACGCTTGTAGTGTTTATGATATATCTGTAATCTCTGTGATGATACGCTTGTAGTGTTTATGATATTCCTGTAATCTCTGTGATGATACGCTTGTAGAGGTTATGATATATCTGTAATCTCTGTGATGATACGCTTGTAGTGTTTATATCTGTAATCTCTGTGATGATACACTTGTAGTGTTTATGATATATCTGTAATCTCTGTGATGATACGCTTGTAGTGTTTATGATATTCCTGTAATCTCTGTGATGATACGCTTGTAGTGTTTATATCTGTAATCTCTGTGATGATACGCTTGCAGTGTTTATGATATATCTGTAATCTCTGTGATGATACGCTTGTAGTGTTTATGATACATCTGTAATCTCTGTGATGATACGCTTGTAGTGTTTATATCCGTAATCTCTGTGATAATACGCTTGTAGTGTTTGTGATATATCTGTAATCTCTGTGATGATACGCTTGTAGTGTTTATATCTGTAATCTATGTGATGATACGCTTGTAGTGTTTATGATATTCCTGTAATCTCTGTGATGATACGCTTGTAGTGTTTATATCTGTAATCTCTGTGATGATACGCTTGTAGTGTTTATATCCGTAATCTCTGTGATGATACGCTTGTAGTGTTTATATCTGTAATCTCTGTGATGATACGCTTGTAGTGTTTATGATATATCTGTAATCTCTGTGATGATACGCTTGTAGTGTTTATATCTGTAATCTCTGTGATGATACGCTTGTAGTGTTTATATCTGTAATCTATGTGATGATACGCTTGTAGTGTTTATATCTGTAATCTCTGTGATGATACGCTTGTAGTGTTTATGATATATCTGTAATCTCTGTGATGATACGCTTGTAGTGTTTATATCTGTAATCTCTGTGATGATACGCTTGTAGTGTTTATATCTGTAATCTCTGTGAAGATACGCTTGTAGTGTTTATGATATATCTGTAATCTCTGTGATGATACGCTTGTAGTGTTTATGATATATCTGTAATCTCTGTGATGATACGCTTGTAGTGTTTATGATATTCCTGTAATCTCTGTGATGATACGCTTGTAGTGTTTATATCTGTAATCTCTGTGATGATACGCTTGTAGTGTTTATGATATTCCTGTAATCTCTGTGATGATACGCTTGTAGTGTTTGTGATATATCTGTAATCTCTGTGATGGTACGCTCGTAGTGTTTATGATATATCTGTAATCTCTGTGATGATACGCTTGTAGTGTTTATATCTGTAATCTCTGTGATGATATGCTTGTAGTGTTTGTGATATATCTGTAATCTCTGTGATGATACGCTTGTAGTGTTTATATCTGTAATCTCGGTAATGATGCGCTTGTAGTGTTTATATCTGTAATCTCTGTGATGATACGCTTGTAGTGTTTGTGATATATCTGTAATCTCTGTGATGATACGCTTGTAGTGTTTATATCTGTAATCTCTGTGATGATACGCTTGCAGTGTTTGTGATATATCTGTAATCTCTGTGATGATACGCTTGTAGTGTTTATGATATATCTGTAATCTCTGTGATGATACGCTTGTAGTGATTATATCTGTAATCTCTGTGATGATATGCTTGTAGTGTTTATGATATATCTGTAATCTCTGTGATGATACGCTTGTAGTGTTTATGATATATCTGTAATCTCTGTGATGATACGCTTGTAGTGTTTATGATATATCTGTAATCTCTGTGATGATACGCTTGTAGTGTTTATATCTGTAATCTCTGTGATGATACGCTTGTAGTGTTTATATCTGTAATCTCTGTGATGATACGCTTGTAGTGTTTATGATATTCCTGTAATCTCTGTGATGATACGCTTGTAGTGTTTATGATATATCTGTAATCTCTGTGATGATACGCTTGTAGTGTTTATGATATATGTAATCTCTGTGATGATACGCTTGTAGTGTTTATATCTGTAATCTCTGTGATGATACGCTTGTAGTGTTTATATCTGTAATCTCTGTGATGATACGCTTGTAGTGTTTGTGATATATCTGTAATCTCTGTGATGATACGCTTGTAGTGTTTATGATATTCCTGTAATCTCTGTGATGATACGCTTGTAGTGTTTATGATATATCTGTAATCTCTGTGATGATACGCTTGTAGTGTTTATGATATTCCTGTAATCTCTGTGATGATACGCTTGTAGTGTTTATGATATTCCTGTAATCTCTGTGATGATGCGCTTGTAGTGTTTATGATATTCCTGTAATCTCTGTGATGATATGCTTGTAGTGTTTGTGATATATCTGTAATCTCTGTGATGATACGCTTGTAGTGTTTATGATATTCCTGTAATCTCTGTGATGATACGCTTGTAGTGTTTGTGATATATCTGTAATCTCTGTGATGATACGCTTGTAGTGTTTGTGATATTCCTGTAATCTCTGTGATGATACGCTTGTAGTGTTTATGATATTCCTGTAATCTCTGTGATGATACGCTTGTAGTGTTTGTGATATATCTGTAATCTCTGTGATGATACGCTTGTAGTGTTTGTGATATATCTGTAATCTCTGTGATGATACGCTTGTAGTGTTTATGATATTCCTGTAATCTCTGTGATGATACGCTTGTAGTTTTTATGATATTCCTGTAATCTCTGTGATGATACGCTTGTAGTGTTTATGATATATCTGTAATCTCTGTGATGATACGCTTGTAGTGTTTATGATATATCTGTAATCTCTGTGATGATACGCTTGTAGTGTTTATGATATTCCTGTAATCTCTGTGATGATACGCTTGTAGAGGTTATGATATATCTGTAATCTCTGTGATGATACGCTTGTAGTGTTTATATCTGTAATCTCTGTGATGATACACTTGTAGTGTTTATGATATATCTGTAATCTCTGTGATGATACGCTTGTAGTGTTTATGATATTCCTGTAATCTCTGTGATGATACGCTTGTAGTGTTTATGATACATCTGTAATCTCTGTGATGATACGCTTGTAGTGTTTATATCCGTAATCTCTGTGATAATACGCTTGTAGTGTTTGTGATATATCTGTAATCTCTGTGATGATACGCTTGTAGTGTTTATATCTGTAATCTATGTGATGATACGCTTGTAGTGTTTATGATATTCCTGTAATCTCTGTGATGATACGCTTGTAGTGTTTATATCTGTAATCTCTGTGATGATACGCTTGTAGTGTTTATATCCGTAATCTCTGTGATGATACGCTTGTAGTGTTTATATCTGTAATCTCTGTGATGATACGCTTGTAGTGTTTATGATATATCTGTAATCTCTGTGATGATACGCTTGTAGTGTTTATATCTGTAATCTCTGTGATGATACGCTTGTAGTGTTTATATCTGTAATCTATGTGATGATACGCTTGTAGTGTTTATATCTGTAATCTCTGTGATGATACGCTTGTAGTGTTTATGATATATCTGTAATCTCTGTGATGATACGCTTGTAGTGTTTATATCTGTAATCTCTGTGATGATACGCTTGTAGTGTTTATATCTGTAATCTCTGTGATGATACGCTTGTAGTGTTTATATCTGTAATCTCTGTGAAGATACGCTTGTAGTGTTTATGATATATCTGTAATCTCTGTGATGATACACTTGTAGTGTTTATGATATATCTGTAATCTCTGTGATGATACGCTTGTAGTGTTTATGATATTCCTGTAATCTCTGTGATGATACGCTTGTAGTGTTTATATCTGTAATCTCTGTGATGATACGCTTGTAGTGTTTATGATATTCCTGTAATCTCTGTGATGATACGCTTCTAGTGTTTGTGATATATCTGTAATCTCTGTGATGGTACGCTCGTAGTGTTTATGATATATCTGTAATCTCTGTGATGATACGCTTGTAGTGTTTATATCTGTAATCTCTGTGATGATATGCTTGTAGTGTTTGTGATATATCTGTAATCTCTGTGATGATACGCTTGTAGTGTTTATATCTGTAATCTCGGTAATGATGCGCTTGTAGTGTTTATATCTGTAATCTCTGTGATGATACGCTTGTAGTGTTTGTGATATATCTGTAATCTCTGTGATGATACGCTTGTAGTGTTTATATCTGTAATCTCTGTGATGATACGCTTGCAGTGTTTGTGATATATCTGTAATCTCTGTGATGATACGCTTGTAGTGTTTATGATATATCTGTAATCTCTGTGATGATACGCTTGTAGTGATTATATCTGTAATCTCTGTGATGATATGCTTGTAGTGTTTATGATATATCTGTAATCTCTGTGATGATACGCTTGTAGTGTTTATGATATATCTGTAATCTCTGTGATGATACGCTTGTAGTGTTTATGATATATGTAATCTCTGTGATGATACGCTTGTAGTGTTTATATCTGTAATCTCTGTGATGATACGCTTGTAGTGTTTATATCTGTAATCTCTGTGATGATACGCTTGTAGTGTTTATATCTGTAATCTCTGTGATGATACGCTTGTAGTGTTTATATCTGTAATCTCTGTGATGATACGCTTGTAGTGTTTATGATATTCCTGTAATCTCTGTGATGATACGCTTGTAGTGTTTATGATATATCTGTAATCTCTGTGATGATACGCTTGTAGTGTTTATGATATATGTAATCTCTGTGATGATACGCTTGTAGTGTTTATATCTGTAATCTCTGTGATGATACGCTTGTAGTGTTTATGATATATCTGTAATCTCTGTGATGATACGTTTGTAGTGTTTATGATATATCTGTAATCTCTGTGATGATACGCTTGTAGTGTTTATGATATATCTGTAATCTCTGTGATGATACGCTTGTAGTGTTTATGATATTCCTGTAATCTCTGTGATGATACGCTTGTAGTGTTTATGATATATCTGTAATCTCTGTGATGATACGTTTGTAGTGTTTATGATATATCTGTAATCTCTGTGATGATACGCTTGTAGTGTTTATGATATTCCTGTAATCTCTGTGATGATACGTTTGTAATGTTTATGATATATCTGTAATCTCTGTGATGATACGCTTGTAGTGTTTATATCTGTAATCTCTGTGATGATACACTTGTAGTGTTTATATCTGTAATCTCTGTGATGATACGCTTGTAGTGTTTGTGATATATCTGTAATCTCTGTGATGATACGCTTGTAGTGTTTATATCTGTAATCTCTGTGATGATACGCTTGTAGTGTTTATGATATATCTGTAATCTCTGTGATGATACGCTTGTAGTGTTTATATCTGTAATCTCTGTGATGATACGCTTGTAGTGTTTATATCTGTAATCTCTGTGATGATACGCTTGTAGTGTTTATATCTGTAATCTCTGTGATGATACGCTTGTAGTGTTTATGATATTCCTGTAATCTCTGTGATGATACGCTTGTAGTGTTTATGATATATGTAATCTCTGTGATGATACGCTTGTAGTGTTTATATCTGTAATCTCTGTGATGATACGCTTGTAGTGTTTATATCTGTAATCTCTGTGATGATACGCTTGTAGTGTTAATATCTGTAATCTCTGTGATGATACGCTTGTAGTGTTTATATCTGTAATCTCTGTGATGATACGCTTGTAGTGTTTATGATATTCCTGTAATCTCTGTGATGATACGCTTGTAGTGTTTATGATATATCTGTAATCTCTGTGATGATACGCTTGTAGTGTTTATGATATATGTAATCTCTGTGATGATACGCTTGTAGTGTTTATATCTGTAATCTCTGTGATGATACGCTTGTAGTGTTTATGATATATCTGTAATCTCTGTGATGATACGTTTGTAGTGTTTATGATATATCTGTAATCTCTGTGATGATACGCTTGTAGTGTTTATGATATATCTGTAATCTCTGTGATGATACGCTTGTAGTGTTTATGATATTCCTGTAATCTCTGTGATGATACGCTTGTAGTGTTTATGATATATCTGTAATCTCTGTGATGATACGTTTGTAGTGTTTATGATATATCTGTAATCTCTGTGATGATACGCTTGTAGTGTTTATGATATTCCTGTAATCTCTGTGATGATACGTTTGTAATGTTTATGATATATCTGTAATCTCTGTGATGATACGCTTGTAGTGTTTATATCTGTAATCTCTGTGATGATACGCTTGTAGTGTTTATGATATATCTGTAATCTCTGTGATGATACGCTTGTAGTGTTTATATCTGTAATCTCTGTGATGATACGCTTGTAGTGGTTATGATATATCTGTAATCTCTGTGATGATACGCTTGCAGTGTTTGTGATATATCTGTAATCTCTGTTGTGATACGCTTGTAGTGTTTATGATATATCTGTAATCTCTGTGATGATACGCTTGTAGTGTTTATATCTGTAATCTCTGTGATGATACGCTTGTAGTGTTTATGATATATCTGTAATCTCTGTGATGATACGCTTGTAGTGTTTGATATATCTGTAATCTCTGTGATGATACGCTTGTAGTGTTTATGATATATCTGTAATCTCTGTGATGATATGCTTGTAGTGTTTGATATATCTGTAATCTCTGTGATGATACGCTTGTAGTGTTTATATCTGTAATCTCTGTGATGATACACTTGTAGTGTTTATGATATATCTGTAATCTCTGTGATGATACGCTTGTAGTGTTTATGATATTCCTGTAATCTCTGTGATGATACGCTTGTAGTGGTTATGATATATCTGTAATCTCTGTGATGATACGCTTGTAGTGTTTATGATATTCCTGTAATCTCTGTGATGATACGCTTGTAGTGTTTATGATATATCTGTAATCTCTGTGATGATATGCTTGTAGTGTTTATATCTGTAATCTCTGTGATGATACGCTTGTAGTGTTTATGATATTCCTGTAATCTCTGTGATGATACGCTTGTAGTGTTTATGATATATCTGTAATGTCTGTGATGATACGCTTGTAGTGTTTATATCTGTTATCTCTGTGATGATACGCTTGTAGTGTTTATATCTGTAATCTCTGTGATGATATGCTTGTAGTGTTTATATCTGTAATATCTGTGATGATACGCTTGTAGAGGTTATGATATATCTGTAATCTCTGTGATGATACGCTTGTAGTGGTTATGATATATCTGTAATCTCTGTGATGATACGCTTGTAGTGTTTATGATATTCATGTAATCTCTGTGACGATACGCTTGTAGTGTTTATGATATATCTGTAATCTCCGTGATGATACGCTTGTAGTGTTTATGATATATCTGTAATCTCTGTGATGATACGCTTGTAGTGTTTATATCTGTAATCTCTGTGATGATACGCTTGTAGTGTTTGTGATATATCTGTCATCTCTGTGATGATACGCTTGTAGTGTTTGTGATATATCTGTAATCTCTGTGATGATACGCTTGTAGTGTTTATATCTGTAATCTCTGTGATGATACGCTTGTAGTGTTTGTGATATATCTGTAATCTCTGTGATGATACGCTTGTAGTGTTCATGATATATCTGTCATCTCTGTGATGATACGCTTGTAGTGTTTGTGATATATCTGTAATCTCTGTGATGATACGCTTGTAGTGTTTATATCTGTCATCTCTGTGATGATACGCTTGTAGTGTTTGTGATATATCTGTAATCTCTGTGATGATACGCTTGTAGTGTTTATGATATTCCTGTAATCTCTGTGATGATAGCTTGTAGTGTTTATGATATATCTGTAATCTCTGTGATGATACGCTTGTAGTGTTTATGATATATCTGTAATTTCTGTGATGATACGCTTGTAGTGTTTATGATATATCTGTAATCTCTGTGATGATACGCTTGTAGTGTTTATATCTGTAATCTCTGTGATGATACGCTTGTAGTGTTTATGATATATCTGTAATCTCTGTGATGATACGCTTGTAGTGTTTATATCTGTAATCTCTGTGATGATACGCTTGTAGTGTTTATATCTGTAATCTCTGTGATGATACGCTTGTAGTGTTTATGATATATCTGTAATCTCTGTGATGATATGCTTGTAGTGTTTATGATATTCCTGTAATCTCTGTGATGATACGCTTGTAGTATTTATGATATATCTGTAATCTCTGTGATGATACGCTTGTAGTGTTTATGATATTCCTGTAATCTCTGTGATGATACGCTTGTAGTGTTTATGATATATCTGTAATCTCTGTGATGATACGCTTGTAGTGTTTATATCTGTAATCTCTGTGATGATACGCTTGTAGTGTTTATGATATATCTGTAATCTCTGTGATGATACGCTTGTAGTGTTTATATGTGTAATCTCTGTGATGATACGCTTGTAGTGTTTATATCTGTAATCTCTGTGATGATACGCTTGTAGTGTTTATATCTGTAATCTCTGTGATGATATGCTTGTAGTGTTTATATCTGTAATCTCTGTGATGATACGCTTGTAGTGTTTATATCTGTAATCTCGGTGATGATACGCTTGTAGTGTTTATGATATTCCTGTAATCTCTGTGATGATACACTTGTAGTGTTTATATCTGTAATCTCTGTGATGATACGCTTGTAGTGTTTATGATATATCTGGAATCTCTGTGATGATACGCTTGTAGTGTTTATATCTGTAATCTCTGTGATGATACGCTTGTAGTGTTTGTGATATATCTGTAATCTCTGTGATGATACGCTTGTAGTGTTTATATCTGTAATCTCTGTGATGATACGCTTGTAGTGTTTATGATATATCTGTAATCTCTGTGATGATACGCTTGTAGTGTTTATATCTGTAATCTCTGTGATGATACGCTTGTAGTGTTTATATCTGTAATCTCTGTGATGATACGCTTGTAGTGTTTATATCTGTAATCTCTGTGATGATACGCTTGTAGTGTTTATGATATATCTGTAATCTCTGTGATGATACGCTTGTAGTGTTTATGATATATCTGTAATATCTGTGATGATACGCTTGAAGTGTTTATGATATTCCTGTAATCTCTGTGATGATATACTTGTAGTGTTTATGATATATCTGTAATCTCTGTGATGATACGCTTGTAGTGTTTATATCTGTAATCTCTGTGATGATACGCTTGTAGTGTTTATGATATATCTGTAATCTCTGTGATGATACGCTTGCAGTGTTTGTGATATATCTGTAATCTCTGTTATGATACGCTTGTAGTGTTTATGATATATCTGTAATCTCTGTGATGATACGCTTGTAGTGTTTATATCTGTAATCTCTGTGATGATACGCTTGTAGTGTTTATGATATATCTGTAATCTCTGTGATGATACGCTTGCAGTGTTTGTGATATATCTGTAATCTCTGTGATGATACGCTTGTAGTGTTTATGATATATCTGTAATCTCTGTGATGATACGCTTGTAGTGTTTGATATATCTGTAATCTCTGTGATGATACGCTTGTAGTGTTTATGATATATCTGTAATCTCTGTGATGATACGCTTGTAGTGTTTGATATATCTGTAATCTCTGTGATGATACGCTTGTAGTGTTTATATCTGTAATCTCTGTGATGATACACTTGTAGTGTTTATGATATATCTGTAATCTCTGTGATGATACGCTTGTAGTGTTTATGATATATCTGTAATCTCTGTGATGATACGCTTGTAGTGTTTATGATATTCCTGTAATCTCTGTGATGATACGCTTGTAGTGTTTATGATATTCCTGTAATCTCTGTGATGATACGCTTGTAGTGTTTATGATATTCCTGTAATCTCTGTGATGATACGCTTGTAGTGTTTATGATATATCTGTAATCTCTGTGATGATATGCTTGTAGTGTTTATATCTGTAATCTCTGTGATGATACGCTTGTAGTGTTTATGATATTCCTGTAATCTCTGTGATGATACGCTTGTAGTGTTTATGATATATCTGTAATGTCTGTGATGATACGCTTGTAGTGTTTATATCTGTAATATCTGTGATGATACGCTTGTAGTGTTTATATCTGTAATCTCTGTGATGATACGCTTGTAGAGGTTATGATATATCTGTAATCTCTGTGATGATACGCTTGTAGTGGTTATGATATATCTGTAATCTCTGTGATGATACGCTTGTAGTGTTTATGATATTCATGTAATCTCTGTGATGATACGCTTGTAGTGTTTATATCTGTAATCTCTGTGATGATACGCTTGTAGTGTTTATGATATATCTGTAATCTCTGTGATGATACGCTTGTAGTGTTTGATATATCTGTAATCTCTGTGATGATACGCTTGTAGTGTTTATGATATATCTGTAATCTCTGTGATGATACGCTTGTAGTGTTTATGATATTCCTGTAATCTCTGTGATGATACGCTTGTAGTGTTTATGATATATCTGTAATCTCTGTGATGATAAGCTTGTAGTGTTTATGATATATCTGTAATCTCTGTGATGATACGCTTGTAGTGTTTATATCTGTAATCTCTGTGATGATACGCTTGTAGTGTTTATATCAGTAATCTCTGTGATGATACGCTTGTAGTGTTTATGATATTCCTGTAATCTCTGTGATGATACACTTGTAGTGTTTATATCTGTAATCTCTGTGATGATACGCTTGTAGTGTTTGTGATATATCTGTAATCTCTGTGATGATACGCTTGTAGTGTTTATGATATATCTGAATTCTCTGTGATGATACGCTTGTAGTGGTTATGATATATCTGTAATCTCTGTGATGATACGCTTGTAGTGTTTATGATATTCCTGTAATCTCTGTGATGATACGCTTGTAGTGTTTATGATATTCCTGTAATCTCTGTGAAGATACGCTTGTCGTGTTTATGATATTCCTGTAATCTCTGTGATGATACGCTTGTAGTGTTTATGATATATCTGTATTCTCTGTGATGATACGCTTGTAGTGTTTATGATATATCTGTAATCTCTGTGATGATACGCTTGTAGTGTTTATGATATATATGTAATCTCTGTAATGATACGCTTGTAGTGTTTATGATATTCCTGTAATCTCTGTGATGATACGCTTGTAGTGTTTATGATACATCTGTAATCTCTGTGATGATTCTCTTGTAGTGTTTATGATATATCTGTAATCTCTGTGATGATACACTTGTAGTGTTTATGATATATCTGTTATCTCTGTGATGATACGCTTGTAGTGTTTATGATATTCCTGTAATCTCTGTGGTGATGCGCTTGTAGTGTTTATGATATTCCTGTAATCTCTGTGATGATACGCTTGTAGTGTTTATGATATATCTGTAATCTCTGTGATTATACGCTTGTAGTGTTTGTGATATATCTGTAATCTCTGTGATGATACGTTTGTGGTGTTTATGATATTCCTGTAATCTCTGTGATGATACGCTTGTAGTGTTTATGATATATCTGTAATCTCTGTGATGATACGCTTGTAGTGTTTATGATATATCTGTAATCTCTGTGATGATACGCTTGTAGTGTTTATGATATATCTGTAATCTCTGTGATGATACGCTTGTAGTGTTTATGATATATGTAATCTCTGTGATGATACGCTTGTAGTGTTTATATCTGTAATCTCTGTGATGATACGCTTGTAGTGTTTATGATATATCTGTAATCTCTGTGATGATACGCTTGTAGTGTTTATGATATTCCTGTAATCTCTATGATGATACGCTTGTAGTGTTTATGATATATCTGTCATCTCTGTGATGATACGCTTGTAGTGTTTGTGATATATCTGTAATCTCTGTGATTATACGCTTGTAGTGTTTATGATATATCTGTCATCTCTGTGATGATACGCTTGTAGTGTTTGTGATATATCTGTCATCTCTGTGATGATACGCTTGTAGTGTTTGTGATATATCTGTAATCTCTGTGATGATACGCTTGTAGTGTTTATGATATATCTGTAATCTCTGTGATGATACGCTTGTAGTGTTTATGATATTCCTGTAATCTCTGTGATGATACGCTTGTAGTGTTTATGATATTCCTGTAATCTCTGTGAAGATACGCTTGTCGTGTTTATGATATTCCTGTAATCTCTGTGATGATACGCTTGTAGTGTTTATGATATATCTGTATTCTCTGTGATGATACGCTTGTAATGTTTATGATATTCCTGTAATCTCTGTGATGATAGCTTGTAGTGTTTATGATATTCCTGTAATCTCTGTGATGATACGCTTGTAGTGTTTATGATACATCTGTAATCTCTGTGATGATTCTCTTGTAGTGTTTATGATATATCTGTAATCTCTGTGATGATACGCTTGTAGTGTTTATATCTGTATTCTCTGTGATGATACGGTTGTAGTGTTTACGATATTCCTGTAATCTCTGTGATGGTACGCTTGTAGTGTTTATGATATATCTGTAATCTCTGTGATGATACGCTTGTAGTGTTTATGATATATATGTAATCTCTGTGATGATACGCTTGTAGTGTTTATGATATTCCTGTAATCTCTGTGATGATACGCTTGTAGTGTTTATGATATATCTGTAATCTCTGTGATGATACGCTTGTAGTGTTTATATCTGTAATCTCTGTGATGATACGCTTGTAGTGTTTATATCTGTAATCTCTGTGATGATACACTTGTAGTGTTTATGATATATCTGTAATCTCTGTGATGATACGCTTGTAGTGTTTATGATATATCTGTAATCTCTGTGATGATACACTTGTAGTGTTTATGATATATCTGTTATCTCTGTGATGATACGCTTGTAGTGTTTATATCTGTAATCTCTGTGATGATATGCCTGTAGTGTTTATGATATTCCTGTAATCTCTGTGATGATATGCTTGTAGTGTTTATGATATTCCTGTAATCTCTGTGATGATACGCTTGTAGTGTTTATGATATATCTGTAATCTCTGTGATGATACGCTTGTAGTATTTATGATATTCCTGTAATCTCTGTGATTATACGCTTGTAGTGTTTATGATATATCTGTAATGTCTGTGATGATACGCTTGTAGTGTTTATATCTGTAATCTCTGTGATGATACGCTTGTAGTGTTTATGATATTCCTGTAATCTCTGTGATGATACGCTTGTAGTGTTTATGATATTCCTGTAATCTCTGTGATGATTCGCTTGTAGTATTTATGAAATATCTGTAATCTCGGTGATGATACGCTTGTAGTGTTTATGATATTCCTGTAATCTCTGTGATGATACGCTTGTAGAGTTTATATATGTAATCTCTGTGATGATACGCTTGTAGTGTTTATATCTGTAATCTCTGTGATGATACGCTTGTAGTGTTTATATCTGTAATCTCTGTGATGATACGCTTGTAGTGTTTATATCTGTAATCTCTGTGATGATATGCTTGTAGTGTTTATGATATTCCTGTAATCTCTGTGATGATACGCTTGTAGTGTTTATGATATATCTGTAATCTCTGTGATGATACGCTTGTAGTGTTTATGATATATCTGTAATCTCTGTGATGATACGCTTGTAGTGTTTATATCTGTAATCTCTGTGATTATACGCTTGTAGTGTTTATGATATATCTGTAATCTCTGTGATGATACGCTTGTAGTGTTTATATCAGTAATCTCTGTGATGATACGCTTGTAGTGTTTATATCAGTAATCTCTGTGATAATACGCTTGTAGTGTTTATGATATTCCTGTAATCTCTGTGATGATACGCTTGTAGTGTTTATGATATATCTGTAATCTCTGTGATGATACGCTTGAAGTGTTTATGATATATTTGTAATCTCTGTGATGATACGCTTGTAGTGTTTATGATACATGTGTAATCTCTGTGATGATACGCTTGTAGTGTTTATGATATATCTGTAATCTCTGTGATGATACACTTGTAGTGTTTATGATATATCTGTAATCTCTGTGATGATACGCTTGTAGTGTTTATATCTGTAATCTCTGTGATGATACGCTTGTAGTGTTTATATCTGTAATCTCTGTGATGATACGCTTGTAGTGTTTATATCTGTAATCTCTGTGATGATATGCTTGTAGTGTTTATGATATTCCTGTAATCTCTGTGATGATACGCTTGTAGTGGTTATGATATATCTGTAATCTCTGTGATGATACGCTTGTAGTGGTTATGATATATCTGTAATCTCTGTGATGATACGCTTGTAGTGTTTATGATATATCTGTAATCTCTGTGATGATACGCTTGTAGTGTTTATGATATATCTGTAATCTCTGTGATGATACGCTTGTAGTGTTTATATCTGTAATCTCTGTGATGATACGCTTGTAGTGTTTATGATATATCTGTAATGTCTGTGATGATACGCTTGTAGTGTTTATATCTGTAATCTCTGTGATGATACGCTTGTAGTGTTTATGATATATCTGTAATCTCTGTGATGATACGCTTGTAGTGTTTATGATATATCTGTAATCTCTGCGATGATACGCTTGTAGTGGTTATGATATATCTGTAATCTCTGTGATGATACGCTTGTAGTGTTTATGATATATCTGTAATCTCTGTGATGATACGCTTGTAGTGTTTATATCTGTAATCTCTGTGATGATACGCTTGTAGTGGTAATGATATATCTGTAATCTCTGTGATGATACGCTTGTAGTTTTTTATGATATATCTGAAATCTCTGTGATGATACGCTTGTAGTGTTTATATCTGTAATCTCTGTGATGATACGCTTGTAGTGTTTATGATATATCTGTAATCTCTGTGATGATACGCTTGTAGTGTTTATGATATATCTGTAATCTCTGTGATGATACGCTTGTAGTGTTTATGATATTCCTGTAATATCTGTGATGATACGCTTGTAGTGTTTATATCCGTAATCTCTGTGATGATACGCTTGTAGTGAATGCCAAAGATAAATCCTGGCGCTTAAACTATAACACAGCAGCACCAATCCATGTGTTACTCTGAAAACACACGTGAGAAAAACATCAAAATACAATAAAACCAAACAATAGGAGTGACTGGTGCGCTAAAGTAAACCCCACACGGTAAAAAGAGTATATGAAAGTATAATAATTGCCTGAAAGTTGTTGATATGGCAATGGAGTATGGACAAAGTCTTCAATGTTTCATACCATATATGAGGAAACAAAAAAACAGACAGAGACCATAGTGTAATTCAATATTATAGTAAATATTGGTGCAGAATGAACAAATGCACTCACAAACGAAGTTGGTATGTAGGGCACGTCAAATATCTGATAGAATCTTCTCTCTTCCCCATGTAATCCTCACATATAGCGGAGTGAAACGAGGAGATAGGTGATTAGTAGTAGAAAAGATATTTAATAAAACAAACAAATGGTAGCTTACATAAAAGTAATCAGCATCAGGTCTCTCCACAAAAAAAGTCCCAGGACAAAGTCTTTCAGTCCCAACATATGACTTAAAATCTGGAAAATATAGCAGTATTGGTAGGCACGCTACGCGTTTCGCCTTAAAACAGGCTTCCTCTCGGCGTGTGCCTACCATACTGCTTGAATCCCTTAAATAAGATGTGTCTTCGCGCGTCTTCTGTATGCGCATACTTCCGGGTTTCTTCAACGGTGACGTCATCGCGACTCCGTCGCATAGCGTGAGTTGGATGATTTCTCGCGAGACTTGGTTCTCCACCGGCATAGTAGTTTCCAATGGAAAAAAAACATATATACATAGTTCTTTACCACACGGACACCAATGCAAAGACATCATTTGCAGTATGATTTCCTGCAAGAGCATATATATGTGTCCATATATGTTTCTTGGTATACAGACATATATAAATAAAAAGAAAAAAGAAAAATATATATATATAAAAAAATATATATTAAAAATATTATTTTAATGAAAAATATTTTAAAATACATGAAAGCTTATAAAACATATAAGAAGAAAAAACATATATGGTATTATGCCCCTGCACTTATAAAATAAATAAAACATATATATAAAAACATACACATGAATTTATTCATGTCTGCTATATTAATAGATGGGAAGAAATAGGGAGAAAAATTTTTTATTTAAAAATGATAAAAAATTAAATAGGTCAAATTCAGCGTTGTGGCCTTTCGGTTGGAGGTTGTCCACTTCGAATACCCATTTCATTTCTGTCTTTCCCATTTCTCTAATATTGTCCCCACCTCTCCAATGTTTTGGTACTTTATCTATAGCCCAAAATTTCATACCTTTGGGGTCTTTGTTGTGCTTTTCCAAAAAGTGTTTAGAAAGAGAATGTTGTGTGATACCTTTTTTAATGTTTCTGACATGCTCTCCCACTCGCTTTTTTAGAGTCCTTGATGTTCTTCCAATATATTGTATGCCACAAGGGCATTCTATAAGATAAATTACGTTGGTGGAGGAGCATGTCAGAAATTTTTTAACTGAAAATTCTCGTTGGTTTGAATGGGATTTATAATTGGTGATGGGGTATTTTTGAACCGCAGATACCCTACATGGTTCGCAGTTCTTACATCCATAAAAACCTACTTTTTGTGTAAGAAAGTGATGTACAGCTTTCTCTTTGTGTTTAGAGAAAAAACTCTTTGTTAGCTTGTTTTTTAAGTTTTGAGCTCCTCTAAATATAAGTTTTGGTTTGTCTGGTATAAATTGTTTTAATGTATCGTCTTTCATAAGGATTTTCCAATGTTTGTTAACAATTTTTCTAATGTCTGATGATTTGTTGTTATAATCAAATACTAATGGCATCCTATATTGATCATCAGTATTTTTAAAAACATTTTTTGGTTGTAGTAATGTTTTTCTATCCATAATTTCTATATCTTTTATGGTATTTTCTATTATTACTGGATCGTAGCCCTTTTCTTCGAATCTGTTTTTTAGTATATTGGCTTGTTGTTGATACGTATTCACATCTGTGCAGTTTCTTCTTAGCCTCATACATTGGCTTTTAGGAACTCCCTTTAGCCATGGTGGATAGTGGCAGCTGTCAAAATTTATAAATCCATTAGTGTCTACTTTTTTGAAAAAAGTTTTGGTCTTAAGTGTTCCATTTTGTATACTCTTGTAGTGTATGATACTCTTGTAGTGTTTATGATATATCTGTAATCTCTGTGATGATACGCTTGTAGTGTTTATATCTGTAATCTCTGTGATGATACGCTTGTAGTGTTTGTGATATATCTGTAATCTCTGTGATGATACGCTTGTAGTGTTTATGATATATCTGAATTCTCTGTGATGATACGCTTGTAGTGGTTATGATATATCTGTAATCTCTGTGATGATACGCTTGTAGTGTTTATGATATTCCTGTAATCTCTGTGATGATACGCTTGTAGTGTTTATGATATATCTGTAATCTCTGTGATGATACGCTTGTAGTGTTTATGATATATCTGTAATCTCTGTGATGATACGCTTGTAGTGTTTATGATATATCTGTAATCTCTGTGATGATACGCTTGTAGTGTTTATGATATTCCTGTAATCTCTGTGATGATACGCTTGTAGTGTTTATATCTGTAATCTCTGTGATGATACGCTTGTAGTGTTTATGATATATCTGTAATCTCTGTGATGATGCGCTTGTAGTGTTTATTATATATCTGTAATCTCTGTGATGATACGCTTGTAGTGTTTATGATATATCTGTAATCTCTGTGATGATACGCTTGTAGTGTTTATATCTGTAATCTCTGTGATGATACGCTTGTAGTGTTTATGATATTCCTGTAATCTCTGTGATGATACGCTTGTAGTGTTTATGATATATCTGTAATCTCTGTGATGATACGCTTGTAGTGTTTATGATATATCTGTAATCTCTGTGATGATACGCTTGTAGTGTTTATATCTGTATTCTCTGTGATGATACGGTTGTAGTGTTTACGATATTCCTGTAATCTCTGTGATGGTACGCTTGTAGTGTTTATGATATATCTGTAATCTCTGTGATGATACGCTTGTAGTGTTTATATCTGTAATCTCTGTTATGATACGCTTGTAGTGTTTATGATATATCTGTAATCTCTGTGATGATACACTTGTAGTGTTTATGATATTCCTGTAATCTCTGTGATGATACGCTTGTAGTGTTTATGATATTCCTGTAATCTCTGTGATGATACGCTTGTAGTGTTTATGATATATCTGTAATCTCTGTGATGATAAGCTTGTAGTGTTTATGATATATCTGTAATCTCTGTGATGATACGCTTGTAGTGTTTATGATATTCCTGTAATCTCTGTGATGATACGCTTGTAGTGTTTACGATATTCCTGTAATCTCTGTGATGATACGCTTGTAGTGTTTATGATATTCCTGTAATCTCTGTGATGATACGCTTGCAGTGTTTATGATATATCTGTAATCTCTGTGATGATACGCTTGTAGTGTTTATGATATATCTGTAATCTCTGTGATGATACACTTGTAGTGTTTATGATATATCTGTTATCTCTGTGATGATACGCTTGTAGTGTTTATGATATATCTGTAATCTCTGTGATGATACGCTTGCAGTGTTTGTTTATGATATTACTGTAATCTCTGTGATGATACGCTTGTAGTGTTTTTGATATTCCTGTAATCTCTGTGATGATACGCTTGTAGTGTTTATGATATTCCTGTAATCTCTGTGATGATACGCTTGTAGTGTTTATGATATATCTGTAATCTCTGTGATGATACACTTGTAGTGTTTATGATATATCTGTAATCTCTGTGATGATACGCTTGTAGTGTTTATGATATATCTGTAATCTCTGTGATGATACACTTGTAGTGTTTATATCTGTAATCTCTGTGATGATACGCTTGTAGTGTTTATATCTGTAATCTCTGTGATGATACGCTTGTAGTGTTTATATCTGTAATCTCTGTGATGATACACTTGTAGTGTTAACGATATTCCTGTAATCTCTGTGATGATACGCTTGTAGTGTTTATGATATATCTGTAATCTCTGTGATGATACACTTGTAGTGTTTATGATATATCTGTAATCTCTGTGATGATACACTTGTAGTGTTTATGATATATCTGTAATCTCTGTGATGATACGCTTGTAGTGTTTATATCTGTAATCTCTGTGATGATACGCTTGTAGTGTTTATGATATTCCTGTAATCTCTGTGATGATACGCTTGTAGTGTTTATGATATATCTGTAATCTCTGTGATGATACGCTTGTAGTGTTTATGATATTCCTGTAATCTCTGTGATGATACGCTTGTAGTGTTTATGATATATCTGTAATCTCTGTGATGATACGCTTGTAGTGTTTATGATATATATGTAATCTCTGTGATGATACGCTTGTAGTGTTTATGATATTCCTGTAATCTCTGTGATGATACGCTTGTAGTGTTTATGATATATCTGTAATCTCTGTGATGATACGCTTGTAATGTTTATGATATATCTGTAATCTCTGTGATGATACGCTTGTAGTGTTTATGATATTCCTGTAATATCTGTGATGATACGCTTGTAGTGTTTATGATATATCTGTAATCTCTGTGATGATACGCTTGTAGTGTTTATATCTGTAATCTCTGTGATGATACGCTTGTAGTGTTTATATCTGTAATCTCTGTGATTATACGCTTGTAGTATTTATGATATTCCTGTAATCTCTGTGATGATACGCTTGTAGTTTTTTATGATATATCTGTAATCTCTGTGATGATACGCTTGTAGTGTTTATGATATATCTGTAATCTCTGTGGTGATACGCTTGTAGTGTTTATGATATATCTGTAATCTCTGTGATGATACGCTTGTAGTGTTTGTGATATATCTGTAATCTCTGTGATGATACGCTTGCAGTGTTTGTGATATATCTGTAATCTCTGTGATTATACGCTTGTAGTGTTTGTGATATATCTGTAATCTCTGTGATGATACGCTTGTAGTGTTTATGATATTCCTTTAATCTCTGTGATGATACGCTTGTAGTGTTTATGATATTCCTGTAATCTCTGTGATGATACTCTTGTAGTGTTTATGATATATCTGTAATCTCTGTGATGATACGCTTGTAGTGTTTATGATATATCTGTAATCTCTGTGATGATACGCTTGTAGTGTTTATATCTGTAATCTCTGTTATGATACGCTTGTAGTGTTTATGATATATCTGTAATCTCTGTGATGATACACTTGTAGTGTTTATGATATTCCTGTAATCTCTGTGATGATACGCTTGTAGTGTTTATATCCGTAATCTCTGTGATGATACGCTTGTAGTGAATGCCAAAGATAAATCCTGGCGCTTAAACTATAACACAGCAGCACCAATCCATGTGTTACTCTGAAAACACACGTGAGAAAAACATCAAAATACAATAAAACCAAACAATAGGAGTGACTGGTGCGCTAAAGTAAACCCCACACGGTAAAAAGAGTATATGAAAGTATAATAATTGCCTGAAAGTTGTTGATATGGCAATGGAGTATGGACAAAGTCTTCAATGTTTCATACCATATATGAGGAAACAAAAAAACAGACAGAGACCATAGTGTAATTCAATATTATAGTAAATATTGGTGCAGAATGAACAAATGCACTCACAAACGAAGTTGGTATGTAGGGCACGTCAAATATCTGATAGAATCTTCTCTCTTCCCCATGTAATCCTCACATATAGCGGAGTGAAACGAGGAGATAGGTGATTAGTAGTAGAAAAGATATTTAATAAAACAAACAAATGGTAGCTTACATAAAAGTAATCAGCATCAGGTCTCTCCACAAAAAAAGTCCCAGGACAAAGTCTTTCAGTCCCAACATATGACTTAAAATCTGGAAAATATAGCAGTATTGGTAGGCACGCTACGCGTTTCGCCTTAAAACAGGCTTCCTCTCGGCGTGTGCCTACCATACTGCTTGAATCCCTTAAATAAGATGTGTCTTCGCGCGTCTTCTGTATGCGCATACTTCCGGGTTTCTTCAACGGTGACGTCATCGCGACTCCGTCGCATAGCGTGAGTTGGATGATTTCTCGCGAGACTTGGTTCTCCACCGGCATAGTAGTTTCCAATGGAAAAAAAACATATATACATAGTTCTTTACCACACGGACACCAATGCAAAGACATCATTTGCAGTATGATTTCCTGCAAGAGCATATATATGTGTCCATATATGTTTCTTGGTATACAGACATATATAAATAAAAAGAAAAAAGAAAAATATATATATATAAAAAAATATATATTAAAAATATTATTTTAATGAAAAATATTTTAAAATACATGAAAGCTTATAAAACATATAAAAAGAAAACATATAAAAAAGAAAAAACATATATGGTATTATGCCCCTGCACTTATAAAATAAATAAAACATATATATAAAAACATACACATGAATTTATTCATGTCTGCTATATTAATAGATGGGAAGAAATAGGGAGAAAAACTTTTTTTTTAAAAATTATAAAAAATTAAATAGGTCAAATTCAGCGTTGTGGCCTTTCGGTTGGAGGTTGTCCACTTCGAATACCCATTTCATTTCTGTCTTTCCCATTTCTCTAATATTGTCCCCACCTCTCCAATGTTTTGGTACTTTATCTATAGCCCAAAATTTCATACCTTTGGGGTCTTTGTTGTGCTTTTCCAAAAAGTGTTTAGAAAGAGAATGTTGTGTGATACCTTTTTTAATGTTTCTGACATGCTCTCCCACTCGCTTTTTTAGAGTCCTTGATGTTCTTCCAATATATTGTATGCCACAAGGGCATTCTATAAGATAAATTACGTTGGTGGAGGAGCATGTCAGAAATTTTTTAACTGAAAATTCTCGTTGGTTTGAATGGGATTTATAATTGGTGATGGGGTATTTTTGAACCGCAGATACCCTACATGGTTCGCAGTTCTTACATCCATAAAAACCTACTTTTTGTGTAAGAAAGTGATGTACAGCTTTCTCTTTGTGTTTAGAGAAAAAACTCTTTGTTAGCTTGTTTTTTAAGTTTTGAGCTCCTCTAAATATAAGTTTTGGTTTGTCTGGTATAAATTGTTTTAATGTATCGTCTTTCATAAGGATTTTCCAATGTTTGTTAACAATTTTTCTAATGTCTGATGATTTGTTGTTATAATCAAATACTAATGGCATCCTATATTGATCATCAGTATTTTTAAAAACATTTTTTGGTTGTAGTAATGTTTTTCTATCCATAATTTCTATATCTTTTATGGTATTTTCTATTATTACTGGATCGTAGCCCTTTTCTTCGAATCTGTTTTTTAGTATATTGGCTTGTTGTTGATACGTATTCACATCTGTGCAGTTTCTTCTTAGCCTCATACATTGGCTTTTAGGAACTCCCTTTAGCCATGGTGGATAGTGGCAGCTGTCAAAATTTATAAATCCATTAGTGTCTACTTTTTTGAAAAAAGTTTTGGTCTTAAGTGTTCCATTTTGTATACTCTTGTAGTGTATGATACTCTTGTAGTGTTTATGATATATCTGTAATCTCTGTGATGATACGCTTGTAGTGTTTATATCTGTAATCTCTGTGATGATACGCTTGTAGTGTTTGTGATATATCTGTAATCTCTGTGATGATACGCTTGTAGTGTTTATGATATATCTGAATTCTCTGTGATGATACGCTTGTAGTGGTTATGATATATCTGTAATCTCTGTGATGATACGCTTGTAGTGTTTATGATATTCCTGTAATCTCTGTGATGATACGCTTGTAGTGTTTATGATATATCTGTAATCTCTGTGATGATACGCTTGTAGTGTTTATGATATATCTGTAATCTCTGTGATGATACGCTTGTAGTGTTTATGATATATCTGTAATCTCTGTGATGATACGCTTGTAGTGTTTATGATATTCCTGTAATCTCTGTGATGATACGCTTGTAGTGTTTATATCTGTAATCTCTGTGATGATACGCTTGTAGTGTTTATGATATATCTGTAATCTCTGTGATGATGCGCTTGTAGTGTTTATTATATATCTGTAATCTCTGTGATGATACGCTTGTAGTGTTTATGATATATCTGTAATCTCTGTGATGATACGCTTGTAGTGTTTATATCTGTAATCTCTGTGATGATACGCTTGTAGTGTTTATGATATTCCTGTAATCTCTGTGATGATACGCTTGTAGTGTTTATGATATATCTGTAATCTCTGTGATGATACGCTTGTAGTGTTTATGATATATCTGTAATCTCTGTGATGATACGCTTGTAGTGTTTATATCTGTATTCTCTGTGATGATACGGTTGTAGTGTTTACGATATTCCTGTAATCTCTGTGATGGTACGCTTGTAGTGTTTATGATATATCTGTAATCTCTGTGATGATACGCTTGTAGTGTTTATATCTGTAATCTCTGTTATGATACGCTTGTAGTGTTTATGATATATCTGTAATCTCTGTGATGATACACTTGTAGTGTTTATGATATTCCTGTAATCTCTGTGATGATACGCTTGTAGTGTTTATGATATTCCTGTAATCTCTGTGATGATACGCTTGTAGTGTTTATGATATATCTGTAATCTCTGTGATGATAAGCTTGTAGTGTTTATGATATATCTGTAATCTCTGTGATGATACGCTTGTAGTGTTTATGATATTCCTGTAATCTCTGTGATGATACGCTTGTAGTGTTTACGATATTCCTGTAATCTCTGTGATGATACGCTTGTAGTGTTTATGATATTCCTGTAATCTCTGTGATGATACGCTTGCAGTGTTTATGATATATCTGTAATCTCTGTGATGATACGCTTGTAGTGTTTATGATATATCTGTAATCTCTGTGATGATACACTTGTAGTGTTTATGATATATCTGTTATCTCTGTGATGATACGCTTGTAGTGTTTATGATATATCTGTAATCTCTGTGATGATACGCTTGCAGTGTTTGTTTATGATATTACTGTAATCTCTGTGATGATACGCTTGTAGTGTTTTTGATATTCCTGTAATCTCTGTGATGATACGCTTGTAGTGTTTATGATATTCCTGTAATCTCTGTGATGATACGCTTGTAGTGTTTATGATATATCTGTAATCTCTGTGATGATACACTTGTAGTGTTTATGATATATCTGTAATCTCTGTGATGATACGCTTGTAGTGTTTATGATATATCTGTAATCTCTGTGATGATACACTTGTAGTGTTTATATCTGTAATCTCTGTGATGATACGCTTGTAGTGTTTATATCTGTAATCTCTGTGATGATACGCTTGTAGTGTTTATATCTGTAATCTCTGTGATGATACACTTGTAGTGTTAACGATATTCCTGTAATCTCTGTGATGATACGCTTGTAGTGTTTATGATATATCTGTAATCTCTGTGATGATACACTTGTAGTGTTTATGATATATCTGTAATCTCTGTGATGATACACTTGTAGTGTTTATGATATATCTGTAATCTCTGTGATGATACGCTTGTAGTGTTTATATCTGTAATCTCTGTGATGATACGCTTGTAGTGTTTATGATATTCCTGTAATCTCTGTGATGATACGCTTGTAGTGTTTATGATATATCTGTAATCTCTGTGATGATACGCTTGTAGTGTTTATGATATTCCTGTAATCTCTGTGATGATACGCTTGTAGTGTTTATGATATATCTGTAATCTCTGTGATGATACGCTTGTAGTGTTTATGATATATATGTAATCTCTGTGATGATACGCTTGTAGTGTTTATGATATTCCTGTAATCTCTGTGATGATACGCTTGTAGTGTTTATGATATATCTGTAATCTCTGTGATGATACGCTTGTAATGTTTATGATATATCTGTAATCTCTGTGATGATACGCTTGTAGTGTTTATGATATTCCTGTAATATCTGTGATGATACGCTTGTAGTGTTTATGATATATCTGTAATCTCTGTGATGATACGCTTGTAGTGTTTATATCTGTAATCTCTGTGATGATACGCTTGTAGTGTTTATATCTGTAATCTCTGTGATTATACGCTTGTAGTATTTATGATATTCCTGTAATCTCTGTGATGATACGCTTGTAGTTTTTTATGATATATCTGTAATCTCTGTGATGATACGCTTGTAGTGTTTATGATATATCTGTAATCTCTGTGGTGATACGCTTGTAGTGTTTATGATATATCTGTAATCTCTGTGATGATACGCTTGTAGTGTTTGTGATATATCTGTAATCTCTGTGATGATACGCTTGCAGTGTTTGTGATATATCTGTAATCTCTGTGATTATACGCTTGTAGTGTTTGTGATATATCTGTAATCTCTGTGATGATACGCTTGTAGTGTTTATGATATTCCTTTAATCTCTGTGATGATACGCTTGTAGTGTTTATGATATTCCTGTAATCTCTGTGATGATACTCTTGTAGTGTTTATGATATATCTGTAATCTCTGTGATGATACGCTTGTAGTGTTTATGATATATCTGTAATCTCTGTGATGATACGCTTGTAGTGTTTATATCTGTAATCTCTGTTATGATACGCTTGTAGTGTTTATGATATATCTGTAATCTCTGTGATGATACACTTGTAGTGTTTATGATATTCCTGTAATCTCTGTGATGATACGCTTGTAGTGTTTATGATATTCCTGTAATCTCTGTGATGATACGCTTGTAGTGTTTATGATATATCTGTAATCTCTGTGATGATAAGCTTGTAGTGTTTATGATATATCTGTAATCTCTGTGATGATACGCTTGTAGTGTTTATGATATTCCTGTAATCTCTGTGATGATACGCTTGTAGTGTTTACGATATTCCTGTAATCTCTGTGATGATACGCTTGTAGTGTTTATGATATTCCTGTAATCTCTGTGATGATACGCTTGCAGTGTTTATGATATATCTGTAATCTCTGTGATGATACGCTTGTAGTGTTTATGATATATCTGTAATCTCTGTGATGATACACTTGTAGTGTTTATGATATATCTGTTATCTCTGTGATGATACGCTTGTAGTGTTTATGATATATCTGTAATCTCTGTGATGATACGCTTGCAGTGTTTGTTTATGATATTACTGTAATCTCTGTGATGATACGCTTGTAGTGTTTTTGATATTCCTGTAATCTCTGTGATGATACGCTTGTAGTGTTTATGATATTCCTGTAATCTCTGTGATGATACGCTTGTAGTGTTTATGATATATCTGTAATCTCTGTGATGATACACTTGTAGTGTTTATGATATATCTGTAATCTCTGTGATGATACGCTTGTAGTGTTTATGATATATCTGTAATCTCTGTGATGATACACTTGTAGTGTTTATATCTGTAATCTCTGTGATGATACGCTTGTAGTGTTTATATCTGTAATCTCTGTGATGATACGCTTGTAGTGTTTATATCTGTAATCTCTGTGATGATACACTTGTAGTGTTAACGATATTCCTGTAATCTCTGTGATGATACGCTTGTAGTGTTTATGATATTCCTGTAATCTCTGTGATGATACGCTTGTAGTGTTTATGATATATCTGTAATCTCTGTGATGATACGCTTGTAGTGTTTATGATATTCCTGTAATCTCTGTGATGATACGCTTGTAGTGTTTATGATATATCTGTAATCTCTGTGATGATACGCTTGTAGTGTTTATGATATATATGTAATCTCTGTGATGATACGCTTGTAGTGTTTATGATATTCCTGTAATCTCTGTGATGATACGCTTGTAGTGTTTATGATATATCTGTAATCTCTGTGATGATACGCTTGTAATGTTTATGATATATCTGTAATCTCTGTGATGATACGCTTGTAGTGTTTATGATATTCCTGTAATATCTGTGATGATACGCTTGTAGTGTTTATGATATATCTGTAATCTCTGTGATGATACGCTTGTAGTGTTTATATCTGTAATCTCTGTGATGATACGCTTGTAGTGTTTATATCTGTAATCTTTGTGATTATACGCTTGTAGTATTTATGATATTCCTGTAATCTCTGTGATGATACGCTTGTAGTTTTTTATGATATATCTGTAATCTCTGTGATGATACGCTTGTAGTGTTTATGATATATCTGTAATCTCTGTGGTGATACGCTTGTAGTGTTTATGATATATCTGTAATCTCTGTGATGATACGCTTGTAGTGTTTGTGATATATCTGTAATCTCTGTGATGATACGCTTGCAGTGTTTGTGATATATCTGTAATCTCTGTGATTATACGCTTGTAGTGTTTGTGATATATCTGTAATCTCTGTGATGATACGCTTGTAGTGTTTATGATATTCCTTTAATCTCTGTGATGATACGCTTGTAGTGTTTATGATATTCCTGTAATCTCTGTGATGATACTCTTGTAGTGTTTATGATATATCTGTAATCTCTGTGATGATACGCTTGTAGTGTTTGATATATCTGTAATCTCTGTGATGATACGCTTGTAGTGTTTATATCTGTAATCTATGTGATGATACGCTTGTAGTGTTTATATCTGTAATCTATGTGATGATACGCTTGTAGTGTTTATATCTGTAATCTCTGTGATGATACGCTTGTAGTGTTTATGATAAATCTGTAATTTCTGTGATGATATGCTTGTAGTGTTTATGATATATCTGTAATCTCTGTGATGATACGCTTGTAGTGTTTTTGATATTCCTGTAATCTCTGTGATGATACGCTTGTAGTGTTTATGATATTCCTGTAATCTCTGTGATGATACGTTTGTAGTGTTTATGATATATCTGTAATGTCTGTGATGATACGCTTGTAGTGTTTGTGATATATCTGTAATCTCTGTGATGATACGCTTGTAGTGTTTATGATATATCTGTAATCTCTGTGATGATACGCTTGTAGTGTTTATATCTGTAGTCTCTGTGATGATACGCTTGTAGAGGTTATGATATATCTGTAATCTCTGTGATGATACGCTTGTAGTTTTTTATGATATATCTGTAATCTCTGTGATGATACGCTTGTAGTTTTTTATGATATATCATCACAGAGATTACAGATATATCACAAACACTACAACCGTATAATCACAGAGATTACAGATATATCACAAACACTGCAAGCGTATCATCACAGAGATTACAGATATATCACAAACACTACAAGCGTATCATCACAGAGATTACAGATATAAACACTACAAGCGTATCATCACAGAGATTACAGGAATATCATAAACACTACAAGCGTATCATCACAGAGATTACAGATATATCATAAACACTACAAGCGTATCATCACAGAGATTACAGATATAAACACTACAAGCGTATCATCACAGAGATAACAGATATATCATAATTACTACAAGTGTATCATCACAGAGATTACAGATATATCATAAACACTACAAGTGTATCATCACAGAGATTACAGGAATATCATAAACACTACAAGCGTATCATCACAGAGATTACAGGAATATCATAAACACTACAAGCGTATCATCACAGAGATTACAGGAATATCATAAACACTACAAGTGTATCATCACAGAGATTACAGATATAAACACTACAAGCGTATCATCACAGAGATTACAGATGTATCATAAACACTACAAGCGTATCATCACAGAGATTACAGGAATATCATAAACACTACAAGCGTATCATCACAGAGATTACAGATATATCACAAACACTACAACCGTATAATCACAGAGATTACAGATATATCACAAACACTGCAAGCGTATCATCACAGAGATTACAGATATATCACAAACACTACAAGCGTATCATCACAGAGATTACAGATATAAACACTACAAGCGTATCATCACAGAGATTACAGGAATATCATAAACACTACAAGCGTATCATCACAGAGATTACAGATATATCATAAACACTACAAGCGTATCATCACAGAGATTACAGATATAAACACTACAAGCGTATCATCACAGAGATAACAGATATATCATAATTACTACAAGTGTATCATCACAGAGATTACAGATATATCATAAACACTACAAGTGTATCATCACAGAGATTACAGGAATATCATAAACACTACAAGCGTATCATCACAGAGATTACAGGAATATCATAAACACTACAAGCGTATCATCACAGAGATTACAGGAATATCATAAACACTACAAGTGTATCATCACAGAGATTACAGATATAAACACTACAAGCGTATCATCACAGAGATTACAGATGTATCATAAACACTACAAGCGTATCATCACAGAGATTACAGGAATATCATAAACACTACAAGCGTATCATCACAGAGATTACAGATATATCACAAACACTACAAGCGTATCATCACAGAGATGACAGATATATCACAAACACTACAAGCGTATCATCACAGAGATTACAGATATAAACACTACAAGCGTATCATCACAGAGATTACAGGAATATCATAAACACTACAAGCGTATCATCACAGAGATTACAGATATAAACACTACAAGCGTATCATCACAGAGATTACAGGAATATCATAAACACTACAAGCGTATCATCACAGAGATTACAGATATATCATAAACACTACGAGCGTATCATCACAGAGATTACGGATATAAAAACTACAAGCGTATCATCACAGAGATAACAGATATATCATAAACACTACAAGTGTATCATCACAGAGATTACAGATATATCATAAACACTACAAGAGTATCATCACAGAGATTACAGATGTATCATAAACACTACAAGAGTATCATCACAGAGATTACAGGAATATCATAAACACTACAAGCGTATCATCACAGAGATTACAGATATAAACACTACAAGCGTATCATCACAGAGATTACAGATATAAACACTACAAGCGTATCATCACAGAGATTACAGATATATCATAAACACTACAAGCGTATCATCACAGAGATTACAGGAATATCATAAACACTACAAGCGTATCATCACAGAGATTACAGATATATCATAAACATTACAAGCGTATCATCACAGAGATTACAGGAATATCATAAACACTACAAGCGTATCATCACAGACATTACAGATATTTCATAAACACTACAAACGTATCATCACAGAGATTACAGGAATATCATAAACACTACAAGCGTATCATCACAGAGATTACAGATATATCACAAACACTGCAAGCGTATCATCACAGAGATGACAGATATATCACAAACACTACAAGCGTATCATCACAGAGATTACAGATATAAACACTACAAGCGTATCATCACAGAGATTACAGGAATATCATAAACACTACAAGCGTATCATCACAGAGATTACAGATATATCACAAACACTACAAGCGTATCATCACAGAGATTACAGATATATCACAAACATTACAAGCGTATCATCACAGAGATTACAGGAATATCATAAACACTACAAGCGTATCATCACAGACATTACAGATATATCATAAACACTACAAACGTATCATCACAGAGATTACAGGAATATCATAAACACTACAAGCGTATCATCACAGAGATTACAGATATATCACAAACACTGCAAGCGTATCATCACAGAGATTACAGATATATCACAAACACTACAAGCGTATCATCACAGAGATTACAGATATATCATAAACACTACAAGCGTATCATCACAGAGATTACAGATATATCATAAAAAACTACAAGCGTATCATCACAGAGATTACAGATATATCATAACCTCTACAAGCGTATCATCACAGAGATTACAGATATAAACACTACAAGCGTATCATCACAGAGATTACAGATATATCATAAACACTACAAGCGTATCATCACAGAGATTACAGATATATCACAAACACTACAAGCGTATCATCACAGACATTACAGATATATCATAAACACTACAAACGTATCATCACAGAGATTACAGGAATATCATAAACACTACAAGCGTATCATCACAGAGATTACAGGAATATCAAAAACACTACAAGCGTATCATCACAGAGATTACAGATATATCATAAACACTACAAGCATATCATCACAGAAATTACAGATTTATCATAAACACTACAAGCGTATCATCACAGAGATTACAGATATAAACACTACAAGCGTATCATCACATAGATTACAGATATAAACACTACAAGCGTATCATCACAGAGATTACAGATATATCAAACACTACAAGCGTATCATCAAAGAGATTACAGATATATCATAAACACTACAAGAGTATCATCACAGAGATTACAGGAATATCATAAACACTACAAGCGTATCATCACAGAGATTACAGGAATATCATAAACACTACAAGCGTATCATCACAGAGATTACAGGAATATCATAAACACTACAAGCGTATCATCACAGAGATTACAGGAATATCATAAACACTACAAGTGTATCATCACAGAGATTACAGATATAAACACTACAAGCGTATCATCACAGAGATTACAGATGTATCATAAACACTACAAGCGTATCATCACAGAGATTACAGGAATATCATAAACACTACAAGCGTATCATCACAGAGATTACAGATATATCACAAACACTACAAGCGTATCATCACAGAGATGACAGATATATCACAAACACTACAAGCGTATCATCACAGAGATTACAGATATAAACACTACAAGCGTATCATCACAGAGATTACAGGAATATCATAAACAACTGTGATTATACGGTTGTAGTGTTTGTGATATATCTGTAATCTCTGTGATGATACGCTTGTAGTGTTTATGATATATCTGTAATCTCTGTGGTGATACGCTTGTAGTGTTTATGATATATCTGTAATCTCTGTGATGATACGCTTGTAGTGTTTGTGATATATCTGTCATCTCTGTGATGATACGCTTGTAGTGTTTGTGATATATCTGTAATCTCTGTGATGATACGCTTGTAGTGTTTATGATATTCCTGTAATCTCTGTGATGATACGCTTGTAGTGTTTATATCTGTAATCTCTGTGATGATACGCTTGTAGTGTTTGTGATATATCTGTAATCTCTGTGATGATACGCTTGCAGTGTTTGTGATATATCTGTAATCTCTGTGATTATACGGTTGTAGTGTTTGTGATATATCTGTAATCTCTGTGATGATACGCTTGTAGTGTTTATGATATTCCTTTAATCTCTGTGATGATACGCTTGTAGTGTTTATGATATTCCTGTAATCTCTGTGATGATACTCTTGTAGTGTTTATGATATTCCTGTAATCTCTTTGATGATACGCTTGTAGTGTTTGATATATCTGTAATCTCTGTGATGATACGCTTGTAGTGTTTATATCTGTAATCTATGTGATGATACGCTTGTAGTGTTTATATCTGTAATCTCTGTGATGATACGCTTGTAGTGTTTATGATAAATCTGTAATTTCTGTGATGATATGCTTGTAGTGTTTATGATATATCTGTAATCTCTGTGATGATACGCTTGTAGTGTTTTTGATATTCTTGTCATCTCTGTGATGATACGCTTGTAGTGTTTATGATATTCCTGTAATCTCTGTGATGATACGTTTGTAGTGTTTATGATATATCTGTAATGTCTGTGATGATACGCTTGTAGTGTTTGTGATATATCTGTAATCTCTGTGATGATACGCTTGTAGTGTTTATGATATATCTGTAATCTCTGTGATGATACGCTTGTAGTGTTTATATCTGTAATCTCTGTGATGACACGCTTGTAGTGTTTATATCTGTAATCTCTGTGATGATACGCTTGTAGTGTTTATATCTGTAATCTCTGTGATGATACGCTTGTAGAGGTTATGATATATCTGTAACCTCTGTGATGATACGCTTGTAGTGTTTATGATATTCCTGTAATCTCTGTGATGATACGCTTGTAGTGTTTATGATATATCTGTAATCTCTGTGATGATACGCTTGTAGTGTTTATGATATATCTGTAATCTCTGTGATGATACGCTTGTAGTGTTTGTGATATATCTGTCATCTCTGTGATGATACGCTTGTAGTGTTTGTGATATATCTGTAATCTCTGTGATGATACGCTTGCAGTGTTTGTGATATATCTGTAATCTCTGTGATTATACGCTTGTAGTGTTTGTGATATATCTGTAATCTCTGTGATGATACGCTTGTAGTGTTTATGATATTCCTTTAATCTCTGTGATGATACGCTTGTAGTGTTTATGATATTCCTGTAATCTCTGTGATGATACGCTTGTAGTGTTTATATCTGTAATCTCTGTGATGATACGCTTGTAGAGGTTATGATATATCTGTAATCTCTGTGATGATACGCTTGTAGTTTTTTATGATATATCTGTAATCTCTGTGATGATACGCTTGTAGTGTTTATGATATATCTGTAATCTCTGTGATTATACGCTTGTAGTGTTTATATCTGTAATCTCTGTGATGATACGCTTGTAGTGTTTATGATATATCTGTAATCTCTGTGATGATACGCTTGTAGTGTTTGTGATATATCTGTAATCTCTGTGATGATACGCTTGCAGTGTTTGTGATATATCTGTAATCTCTGTGATTATACGCTTGTAGTGTTTGTGATATATCTGTAATCTCTGTGATGATACGCTTGTAGTGTTTATGATATTCCTGTAATCTCTGTGATGATACTCTTGTAGTGTTTATGATATATCTGTAATCTCTGTGATGATACGCTTGTAGTGTTTGATATATCTGTAATCTCTGTGATGATACGCTTGTAGTGTTTATATCTGTAATCTATGTGATGATACGCTTGTAGTGTTTATATCTGTAATCTCTGTGATGATACGCTTGTAGTGTTTATGATAAATCTGTAATTTCTGTGATGATATGCTTGTAGTGTTTATGATATATCTGTAATCTCTGTGATGATACGCTTGTAGTGTTTATGATATATCTGTAATCTCTGTGATGATACGCTTGTAGTGTTTATGATATTCCTGTAATCTCTGTGATGATACGCTTGTAGTGTTTTTGATATTCCTGTAATCTCTGTGATGATACGCTTGTAGTGTTTATGATATTCCTGTAATCTCTGTGATGATACGTTTGTAGTGTTTATGATATATCTGTAATGTCTGTGATGATACGCTTGTAGTGTTTATGATATTCCTGTAATCTCTGTGATGATACGCTTGTAATGTTTATGATATATCTGTAATCTCTGTGATGATACGCTTGTAGTGTTTATGATATTCCTGTAATCTCTGTGATGATACGCTTGTAGTGTTTATATCTGTAATCTCTGTGATGATACGCTTGTAGTGTTTATATCTGTAATCTCTGTGATGATACGCTTGTAGTGTTTATGATATTCCTGTAATCTCTGTGATGATACTCTTGTAGTGTTTATGATACATCTGTAATCTCTGTGATGATACTCTTGTAGTGTTTATGATATATCTGTAATCTCTGTGATGATACACTTGTAGTGTTTATGATATATCTGTAATCTCTGTGATGATACGCTTGTAGTGTTTATATTTGTAATCTCTGTGATGATACGCTTGTAGTGTTTATATCTGTTATCTCTGTGATGATACGCTTGTAGTGTTTATATCCGTAATCTCTGTGATGATACGCTCTTAGTGTTTATGATATTCCTGTAATCTCTGTGATGATACGCTTGTAGTGTTTATGATATATCTGTAATCTCTGTGATGATACGCTTGTAGTGTTTATATCTGTAATCTCTGTGATGATACGCTTGTAGTGTTTATATCTGTAATCTCTGTGATGATACGCTTGTAGTGTTTATATCCGTAATCTCTGTGATGATACGCTTGTAGTGTTTATGATATTCCTGTAATCTCTGTGATGATGCGCTTGTAGTGTTTATGATATATCTGTAATCTCTGTGATGATACGCTTGTAGTGTTTATATCTGTAATCTCTGTGATGATACGCTTGTAGTGTTTATATCTGTAATCTCTGTGATGATACGCTTGTAGTGTTTATGATATTCCTGTAATCTCTGTGATGATACTCTTGTAGTGTTTATGATACATCTGTAATCTCTTTGATGATACTCTTGTAGTGTTTATGATATATCTGTAATCTCTGTGATGATACACTTGTAGTGTTTATGATATATCTGTAATCTCTGTGATGATACGCTTGTAGTGTTTATATCTGTAATCTCTGTGATGATACGCTTGTAGTGTTTATATCTGTTATCTCTGTGATGATACGCTTGTAGTGTTTATATCCGTAATCTCTGTGATGATACGCTCGTAGTGTTTATGATATATCTGTAATCTCTGTGATGATACGCTTGTAGTGTTTATGATATTCCTGTAATCTCTGTGATGATACGCTTGTAGTGTTTATATCTGTAATCTCTGTGATGATACGCTTGTAGTGTTTATGATATTCCTGTAATCTCTGTGATGATACGCTTGTAGTGTTTATATCTGTAATCTCTGTGATGATACGCTTGTAGTGTTTATGATATTCCTGTAATCTCTGTGATGATACGCTTGTAGTGTTTATATCTGTAATCTCTGTGATGATACGCTTGTAGTGTTTGTGATATATCTGTAATCTCTGTGATGATACGCTTGCAGTGTTTGTGATATATCTGTAATCTCTGTGATTATACGCTTGTAGTGTTTGTGATATATCTGTAATCTCTGTGATGATACGCTTGTAGTGTTTATGATATTCCTTTAATCTCTGTGATGATACGCTTGTAGTGTTTATGATATTCCTGTAATCTCTGTGATGATACTCTTGTAGTGTTTATGATATATCTGTAATCTCTGTGATGATACGCTTGTAGTGTTTGATATATCTGTAATCTCTGTGATGATACGCTTGTAGTGTTTATATCTGTAATCTATGTGATGATACGCTTGTAGTGTTTATATCTGTAATCTCTGTGATGATACGCTTGTAGTGTTTATGATAAATCTGTAATTTCTGTGATGATATGCTTGTAGTGTTTATGATATATCTGTAATCTCTGTGATGATACGCTTGTAGTGTTTATGATATATCTGTAATCTCTGTGATGATACGCTTGTAGTGTTTTTGATATTCCTGTAATCTCTGTGATGATACGCTTGTAGTGTTTATGATATTCCTGTAATCTCTGTGATGATACGTTTGTAGTGTTTATGATATATCTGTAATCTCTGTGATGATACGCTTGTAGTGTTTATGATATATCTGTAATCTCTGTGATGATACGCTTGTAGTGTTTGATATATCTGTAATCTCTGTGATGATACGCATGTAGTGTTTATGATATATCTGTAATCTCTGTGATGATACGCTTGTAGTGTTTGTGATATATCTGTCATCTCTGTGATGATACGCTTGTAGTGTTTGTGATATATCTGTAATCTCTGTGATGATACGCTTGCAGTGTTTGTGATATATCTGTAATCTCTGTGATTATACGCTTGTAGTGTTTGTGATATATCTGTAATCTCTGTGATGATACGCTTGTAGTGTTTATGATATTCCTTTAATCTCTGTGATGATACGCTTGTAGTGTTTATGATATTCCTGTAATCTCTGTGATGATACGCTTGTAGTGTTTATATCTGTAATCTCTGTGATGATACGCTTGTAGTGTTTATGATATTCCTGTAATCTCTGTGATGATACGCTTGTAGTGTTTATATCTGTAATCTCTGTGATGATACGCTTGTAGTGTTTGTGATATATCTGTAATCTCTGTGATGATACGCTTGCAGTGTTTGTGATATATCTGTAATCTCTGTGATTATACGCTTGTAGTGTTTGTGATATATCTGTAATCTCTGTGATGATACGCTTGTAGTGTTTATGATATTCCTTTAATCTCTGTGATGATACGCTTGTAGTGTTTATGATATTCCTGTAATCTCTGTGATGATACTCTTGTAGTGTTTATGATATATCTGTAATCTCTGTGATGATACGCTTGTAGTGTTTGATATATCTGTAATCTCTGTGATGATACGCTTGTAGTGTTTATATCTGTAATCTATGTGATGATACGCTTGTAGTGTTTATATCTGTAATCTCTGTGATGATACGCTTGTAGTGTTTATGATAAATCTGTAATTTCTGTGATGATATGCTTGTAGTGTTTATGATATATCTGTAATCTCTGTGATGATACGCTTGTAGTGTTTTTGATATTCCTGTAATCTCTGTGATGATACGCGTGTAGTGTTTATGATATTCCTGTAATCTCTGTGATGATACGTTTGTAGTGTTTATGATATATCTGTAATCTCTGTGATGATACGCTTGTAGTGTTTATGATATATCTGTAATCTCTGTGATGATACGCTTGTAGTGTTTGATATATCTGTAATCTCTGTGATGATACGCTTGTAGTGTTTATATGTGTAATCTCTGTGATGATACGTTTGTAGTGTTTATGATAAATCTGTAATTTCTGTGATGATACGCTTGTAGTGTTTATGATATATCTGTAATCTCTGTGATGATAGCTTGTAGTGTTTATGATATTCCTGTAATCTCTGTGATGATACGCTTGTAGTGTTTATGATATATCTGTAATCTCTGTGATGATACGCTTGTAGTGTTTTTATATATTCCTGTAATCTCTGTGATGATACGCTTGTAGTGTTTATGATATTCCTGTAATCTCTGTGATGATACACTTGTAGTGTTTATGATATATCTGTAATCTCTGTGATGATACGCTTGTAGTGTTTATGATATTCCTGTAATCTCTGTGATGATACACTTGTAGTGTTTATGATATATCTGTAATGTCTGTGATGATACGCTTGTAGTGTTTATGATATTCCTGTAATCTCTGTGATGATGCGCTTGTAGTGTTTATGATATTCCTGTAATCTCTGTGATGATACGCTTGTAGTGTTTATGATATTCCTGTAATCTCTGTGATGATACGCTTGTAATGTTTATGATATATCTGTAATCTCTGTGATGATACGCTTGTAGTGTTTATGATATTCCTGTAATCTCTGTGATGATACGCTTGTAGTGTTTATGATATATCTGTAATCTCTGTGATGATACGCTTGTAGTGTTTATATCTGTAATCTCTGTGATGATACGCTTGTAGTGTTTATATCTGTAATCTCTGTGATGATACGCTTGTAGTGTTTATATCTGTAATCTCTGTGATGATACGCTTGTAGTGTTTATGATATTCCTGTAAACTCTCTTTTGTGATACACTGACCTTACAGTATAACACTCCTCCATCAGGTGGCAGTAGAGATGTATTATATACTTTTATTTTGGAAGCTTTCCTCCTGATTAGATCATTTTGTTGATTAATAAGTTTCTGCCTGGATCAGTCTTCAGAGAGCTTTCTTTGCGGAAGGCAGGGTTAGGGTCACAGGACCCATTAATTCAGAGGATTGTCCGTGGCAAAGTCTCGTTGCTCCCCATTTTTCTAGCGACGTCTATGTATTGTGCATCAGGCCACATCATTTCCTTTACAATTACAGTAATGGTGAAGAGCATCTTGTCAGCCATAGAGACACGATTGGTTGTATTAGAAGAGCAGCTTGTCAGCCATAGAGACGTGATTGGTTGTATTAGAAGAGCATCTTGTCAGCCATAGAGACACGATTGGTTGTATTAGAAGAGCAGCTTGTCAGCCATAGAGACACGATTGGTTGTATTAGAAGAGCAGCTTGTCAGCCATAGAGACGTGATTGGTTGTATTAGAAGAGCAGCTAGTCAGCCATAGAGACACGATTGGTTGTATTAGAAGAGCAGCTTGTCAGCCATAGAGACACGATTGGTTGTATTAGAAGAGCAGCTTGTCAGCCATAGAGACGTGATTGGTTGTATTAGAAGAGCAGCTTGTCAGCCATAGAGACACAATTGTTTTTTTTGTTTTTTTTTCTATATTGACCTTTTGACCCCAACCTGAACTCAAAATTTAACCTTAACACTAAATTTAACCCCAACTCTAACCCTTATGCATCCCTTAATATATTTTAATTTAATTTTAACCCTATCCCTTATGCTAAAAAATATTGAATTTTTAACCCTATAGGCCAAGCTAACTATAGAACCAGTTTTATACTAATTAAATATTTTTTTAATTTTTTTTCCATTGCTATGCTACTTAACTACCACTAGGGGCAGTCAAGTAACACATTAAGAGCGACAGAAGTGAAGTTACTTTCACTTCCGAAGCTCAGACCGGCAGAGGGCTTAGCCATATTGACGGAGCAGCATGCTCCTTCAATATGGCTCCCACGATCGCTCTGTGGGGCGATCGTGGGTGCCCCAGATTGGAAATTTCGGTGCTGGCAATAGGCAATAGGCCAGCACCGTTAAAGTGGTGTGCGCGATTGTTGATCGCGAAAACCGCTTGATTCACCGCAGGACGTGCCAGGCGCTTCCATTGTCGTGACAGGGTTAAAGGCTGAATGAGAAGATGAGTAGTTAAGTCAGGCGAGTCGCACCTTTCTGTAGAATGGGCAACATGTTGGACGCCCCTACTGTAGCATGTAAGACATATTTTAACCCCTTAGTGACATTACTTTTTTGGCTTGTCTGACACTTGGGCTGTTATAACATTTCTGCGGTGTTTGTGGTTAGCTGTAATTTCTTTCTCATTTAGTGTACCCACACAAACTATATATTGTTTTTATCGTCATAAGAAGGGCTTTATTTTGATACCATTATTTTGATAATAGCATATAATTTTATATAAGAAAAATAATAAAATATGGCAAGAAATTTAAATAATTTTTTTTATGACTTTTACTTGAAAAATCGTATACTCATGTACAAGAGACAACAAAAAAACACTGCTAAGTAGTTTCTAATATATGTCCTGAGTTCAGAAATAGCCCATGTTTTATGTTTTTGTGCTTTTTTTATTCAAGTGACAGAGCTAGAACTATAAGTAGTGCAAAGCTATTTCAAAATCCTTTTTTTTTTCTTCAAAATTAGCGATAGTGACATTGTAACACTGATATCTGTACTAAATCCATGAATGACCCCCAACATGTACATATTTTTCAAAACTAGAAAACGCGGGGCATTTTGACACTTTTCATGTAGTCATTTTACCACCAACCTTTGCCAAAGTTTAAAAGAAAAAATAGCGAATAACTAGGATGAACCAGGTGTGCACAAAAACACACTCCCAAGCTAACACACAGAAAGAGCAAAGCAATATATAACAGAATGTATAGACAATAATAAACAAAGAATACAGCGCATGCAAAAACAATATTGCAGATTGAGTTAGTTTGGATATCAGATTTGTTGTTAAAAAATAGACTTTGAAACAGCAAAAAGATAATGCAACTGCATAACAGAACAATTGTAAAGCATAAGGATAAATGAAAGTCAATAAAAATAAAAAAAAATAAAGAATTTAGTATAAAATAAATAATAATGATGCAGCCAAAGCAGGGTAATCAAGCTGATGAAGCACACAAATATTCTTATAATCTGGAAGAGAAAAGGCAGAACCAGATAGTGTAGATTGTAACAAAGATTTACATTTATTTGGCTTTAAAAAACTTACTTACAAGATTAAAAACAGGGCTGGCAAAGGTCCTAAGTGTCGAATACTGAAACAGACTTTCAACACGCGACTTAGTCCCTGATACGGGGAGCTCGATGATGGTATAGCCAGAAAGATAGTCTCCATATCCGGAAATAGGATGATGGGTAAGTCGGGAGTTGTAGTTTCGTTTTGGATGAAAAGAACAAAGTCTACGCGTTTCGTGACAGACGGCGTCACTTCCTCAGGAGCAATGAGGACGTGCAGCAGGTCTTAAATAGACCTACACGCAGCTGTCACCAATGATTATTGTAATGGGAAACTCGTTAGGAATTGTCTCAAATGGGATTAACATGAACAATATTGCGCTAAAAGCATGATAAATAGGATTGTATTACAAATACATGATACAGTGCGTATTAAACACAATAATAATAAGTGCACAATTGCAAATGTAACTGTTTTTGGAATGAATGGATAATAAAGTGGCTTGTGAAAAAAATGTATAAAGTGACTTTTAAACGATTTCCTTGTTTTATATAATTACATGACAAGCACAACAGGCAATTCAAGAAAGTGAAATTGATTCAAAAATGTTGGTATGAAAATTGCAAATGTAACTGTTTATAAAATATATAATAAAGTGACTTGTAAGAAAAGTGCATTGTGAATAAATAAAAGATGCCGGTTTGCTTGATATATCGAATTAAATTGCGAGCACAATAGGCAATTCGAAAACATAAAATGAATTCAGAAATTTTAGTATATAGATTGCACATAAATAATAAGATGAAGAATGAATATATATACAATATACATAAACATAACTGACAGATAATGCATAAATACTTATAAACACAGAAATAATACAATTCATATCAATACATAAAAAACAGTTTTTATCAAAGCGCCTATAGCTACATAATGCTCTGTACCCAGCACTACATAATGCTCTGTACCTAGCGCTACATAATGCTCTGTACCTAGCGCTACATAATGCTCTGTACCCAGCGCTACATAATGCTCTGTACCTAGCGTTACATAATGCTCTGTACCTAGAGCTACATAATGCTCTGTACCCAGCGCTACATAATGCTCTGTACCCAGCGCTACATAATGCTCTGTACCCAGCGCTACATAATGCTCTGTACCTAGCGTTACATAATGCTCTGTACCTAGAGCTACATAATGCTCTGTACCCAGCGCTACATAATGCTCTGTGCCTAGCGCTACATAATGCTCTGCACCTAGCGTTACATAATGCTCTGCGCCTAGCGCTACATAATGCTCTGTGCCTAGAGCTACATAATGCTCTGTACCTAGCGTTACATAATGCTCTGCGCCTAGCGCTACATAATGCTCTGTACCTAGAGCTACATAATGCTCTGTACCTAGCGCTACATAATGCTCTGTACCTAGCGCTACATAATGCTCTGTACCTAGCGCTGCATAATGCTCTGTACCCAGCGCTACATAATGCTCTGTACCCAGCGCTACATAATGCTCTGTACCCAGCGCTACATAATGCTCTGTACCTAGCGCTACATAATGCTCTGTACCTAGCGCTACATAATGCTCTGTACCTAGCGCTACATAATGCTCTGTACCTAGCGCTACATAATGCTCTGTACCCAGCGCTACATAATGCTCTGTACCTAGCACTACATAATGCTCTGTACCTAGCACTACATAATGCTCTGCGCTGCATAATGCTCTGTACCCAGCGCTACATAATGCTCTGTACCCAGCGTTACATAATGCTCTGTACCCAGCGCTACATAATGCTCTGTACCTAGCGCTACATAATGCTCTGCACCCAGCGCTACATAATGCTCTGTACCCAGTGCTACATAATGCTCTGTACCCAGCACTACATAATGCTCTGTACCCAGCGCTACATAATGCTCTGTACCTAGCACTACATAATGCTCTGTACCCAGCGCTACATAATGCTCTGTACCCAGCGCTACATAATGCTCTGTACCCAGCGCTACATAATGCTCTGTACCTAGTGCTACATAATGCTCTGTACCTAGCGCTACATAATGCTCTGTACCTAGCGCTACATAATGCTCTGTACCCAGCACTACATAATGCTCTGTACCCAGCGCTACATAATGCTCTGTACCCAGCGCTACATAATGCTCTGTACCCAGCGCTACATAATGCTCTGTACCCAGCACTACATAATGCTCTGTACCTAGAGCTACATAATGCTCTGTACCCAGCGCTACATAATGCTCTGTACCTAGCGCTGCATAATGCTCTGTACCCAGCACTACATAATGCTCTGTACCCAGCGCTACATAATGCTCTGTACCCAGCGCTACATAATGCTCTGTACCTAGAGCTACATAATGCTCTGTACCCAGCGCTACATAATGCTCTGTACCCAGCGCTACATAATGCTCTGTACCCAGCGCTACA